>CM042259.1:932560-950060 GCA_023566225.1 Romanogobio albipinnatus | reverse complement strand
GAGCATTCTGACAGACCTCAGCGAGCCGGAGATCTGCTCCCTGCACAGTGAAGACTCATTGGCTGCCATGCCCGACTCCGCCTCGCTCGCGCCACTGCACTTACCCAGAGATCTGCCTCATTACGGCTCACTTCCTGCCAAGAGCAGGCGACGTGGACGCACACGCGCCAAAGACTTTCTGAGGAGGATGGAGACGCTGGGTCGGACCTGGGGGCCATCGATGGGGCGTTCAGAGCGGCGCTCTTTGGTTATTAGCGGCCCCGTTCTGCAAAGCGAGCCAGAGGCGTTAAAAACTCTACGATGTGTTCAGATTTTTAACGGCGAGCCTCTAAACTCTGAAAACATGCCTCCTGCCAACAACTGCCCAAATTCGTTGGCCAGCAGCCAGTCGGAGACCAGCGGTAGTGCGGGAAGCACGCCGAACATGAAGGGACGCGTCTCACAGTTGTATTCTCCTGGTAAACATGCGGGCATCTACCTGGAGGACATCGATGTTCTCGCCCCCCAGAGGAGGAGACCGGTTGAGCAGAGCCGCAAAAAGGACTTCCGCTCATATGATGAGCTATTGGTGCATATCCCAAAAGATCACAAACCTGGGACCTTCCCTAAAGCGCTGTCGATCGAGAGTCTGACGCTAGCCAGTAAGGAGCAAAGAAACTGGAAGGTTCTGGATTCAGAGCCACAGGTGTATAAATGCCGGAAAGTTGGAGGAAGGGAACTCCGGCCTGTGACGCGCTGCTGCCCGCGGGGAAGCAGAATCAGCGTGTACGATAATGTACCTGGATCGCACCTGTACGCGAGCACCGGGGACTTACTGGACCTTGAGAAGGAGGACATATTCCCACATTTAGATGACATACTGCAGCATGTGAATGGCTTGCAGCAGATCGTGGACCATTGGTCCAAAAACGTCTTGCCGGAGAGTGAAGGGGAGGGGGAGGGCAGCAGGGGGCGGGACCAGAGGATTATTGACGGTCAATCTTCCAGTCAGATCACACTGGACTTTGAGGGGACCTCGGTCGAAGGCCTGACCACTCCGAGTGATGGCCACAGGGACGGGGTTTCGTTGAATGGCACGGACACCTCCAGCACCAGAGAGAGGAGGGACTCCGGCGTGGGAGCTTCTCTCACACGACCACAGTAAGACATCAGGACGGGTCGACTGAGAGACGCTCATTCAGATATAGGGAAACGTTAAAGTGATGTGTGTTCGAAGGGAGGTCACACTGGATGGATGGATGGATGGATAGATGGGTGGGTGTTTGGATGGATGGATGGGTGTGTGGGTGTTTGAATGGATGGATGGATGGATGGATCGATGGATGGGTGTTTGAATGGATGTATGGATGGATGGGTGTTTGAATGGATGTATGGGTGTTTGAATGGATGGATGGATGGGTGGGTGTTTGAATGGATGGATGGATGGATGGATGGATGGATGGATGGATGGGTGTTTGAATGGATGGATGGATGGATGGATGGGTGTTTGAATGGATGGATGGGTGGGTGTTTGAATGGATGGATGGATGGATGTTTGAATGGATGGATGGATGGGTGTTTGAATGGATGGATGGGTGGTTGTTTGGATGGATGGATGGATAGATGGGTGGGTGTTTGGATGGATGGATGGGTGTGTGGGTGTTTGAATGGATGGATGGATGGATGGATGGATGGGTGTTTGAATGGATGGATGGATGGGTGTTTGAATGGATGGATGGATGGGTGTTTGAATGGATGGATGGGTGGTTGTTTGGATGGATGGATAGATAGATGGGTGGGTGTTTGGATGGATGGATGGGTGTGTGGGTGTTTGAATGGATGGATGGATGGATGGGTGTTTGAATGGATGGATGGATGGGTGTTTGAATGGATGGATGGATGGGTGTTTGAATGGATGGATGGGTGGTTGTTTGGATGGATTGATAGATGGGTGGGTGTTTGGATGGATGGATGGATGGGTGTTTGAATGGATGGATGGATGGATGGATGGGTGTTTGAATGGATGGATGGGTGGTTGTTTGGATGGATGGATGGATGGATAGATGGGTGGGTGTTTGGATGGATAGATGGGTTTTTGGATGGATGGGTGGGTGGGTGGGTGTTTGGATGGATGGGTGGATGGATGGGTCAGTGTGTGGGTGGATGGATGGGTAGGTGGGTGTTTGAATGGGTGTTTGAATGGATGGATGGGTTTTTGGATGGATGGGTCAGTGTGTGGGTGGATGGATGGGTAGGTGGGTGTTTGGATGGATGGATGGATGGATGGATGGATGGGTCAGTGTGTGGGTTGATGGGTGGGTGGGTGTTTGGATGGATGGGTGGGTGGGTGGGTGTTTGGATGGATGGGTGGGTGGGTGTTTGGGTGGATCAATGGGTGGGTGTTTGGATGGATGGATGGGTTGGTGTGTGGGTGGATGGATGGATGGATGGATGTGTGGGTGGATGGATGGATGGGTTGGTGTGTGGATGGATGGATGGATGGGTGGGTGGGTGTTTGGATGGATGGATGGATGGATGGGTGGGTGGATGGGTCAGTGTGTGGGTGGATGGATTGGTGTGTGGGTGGATGGGTGGATGGATGGATGGGTCAGTGTGTGGGTGGATGGATGGGTGGGTGGTGTTTACATGGATAGATTAGACAGACGGATGGATGGATGGATGAATTTGACAGACAATAGAACGATGGCTGGATGGATTGCTAAAACGGATGGATAGAACAATGGATAGATAGATAGATAGATAGATAGATAGATAGATAGATAGATAGATAGATAGATAGATAGATAGATAGATAGATAGATAGATAGATAGATAGATAGAATCTTTTGTATCTCATTGCAGTATTTATTTAATTTCATACTTTAAAGAACAGCATTAGATGATCTTTCCACAGTCACATGATCATGAATGTTTCTGTTGTATTTCTAGCCTCAGGTGGCCGAGCTTCAGGATGTCAAACCTCCTCAGCCAATCAGGAATCTCGCTTCAGATATCTAGCCAATCAGTGGGCCAGCTTAGCCTGCTGCAGAAGTTCTCATTATTGCGTCTCACTGCAGTCATGGAGAGATACTCCATGTCCAACAAACACGGCTGGACTTGGTGAGTTTCCCACACACACATCTGGGCCTGAGCATTAGAGTCACAGCGTCATAGTGTACAGCAACATTTAAAGCTTAGGGGGAGATTTAAAAAATGTTTATGAAAGACGTTTCATGCGTATCAAGGCTTTTCAGAAGTAAAGCATGTCTGTACTGTCACTAATCCTTCCTGAATAGAAGTATTATGTTCTTTCAAAAATGCACTGACCCCAAACGCTTGAATGGTTGTGAACGTGCGTCTCTTAAAGGGATAGTTCACCCAGAAATGAAAATTAGCCCATGATTTACTTCACTAGGTGTGCATGACATTCTTCTTTCAGACGAGTTATATTAAAAATGTTCTGGCTAATCCAAGCTTTATAATAGCAGTAATAGTTGCTCTGTTTTTGAAGTCCATAAAAGTGCATCTGTGTGTCATATAACTGCTCCACGCGGCTCCGGGGTGTTAATAAAGGCCTTCTGAAGCGAATCGATGCGTTTGTGTAAGAAAAATATCCATATTTAAAAATGTATTTCATTTTTTTCTATGTCTCTGCATCAGCCGCCCCCGCGCCATCACTTCCGGCGAATAAGGTCAAAATACCGGCGCGATCATAGATATATACATAGATTCCTCATTAGTGCCTGCGCGGATCGGTCGAATGAGGCATCTACGTATATATATTTTTGATCGCGCCAGTATTTTGACCTTATTCGCCAGAAGTTATGGCGCTGGGAATACTAGATGACATTCGTCTGATAAGAGGTAAAAAAATAACATAAATACTGTTGGGTTTCTCGCAGAAACCGATGGTTTCGTGTCTTCAGACATCAATGTGTGGCCACGAGCCGCAGGGTTTAATAAGGATTCGTGTGTCTGTGTGTTTTTACTCTCATTGCTCTCATACTCTAAAATATCCCCATTGACATCATCATACGACTATCACACTGCAGCGGCTGGAGTTACACATCTGCATTTGTGTTCTACTGAAGAAACAAACACACCTACATCTCTGATGCCCTGGGGGGGAGCAGATACACATAAACATTTAGTTTTTGGGTGAACTATCCCTTTAAAGCGATGCGCTGAGTCAGTCCTGGAAAGTCCCTGCGGGGTGTGTGGGGTTTTCTTCTCTGGACGCACTGATCGAAGCGTCTCCTCAGTCAAACGAGTCTTGTGTTAAAACTTCAGAGCTTTTGGAATAATCTCATCCCGCCATCTACAGTAAATCTCTGCACTCTTCCAGTCACACTCCTTCCTGCCTTTATACACCAATCAGGCACAACATTCTGACCACTGACCGGTGAAGTGAGTAACACTGATGATCTCTGTTAGTGGGTGGGATATATTAGGCAGCAAGTGAACATGTTGTCCTCAGAGTTGATGTGTTAGAAGCAGGAAAAATGGGCAAGCGTGAGGATTTGAGCGAGTTTGACAAGGGCCAGATTGTGACGGCTAGACGACTGGGTCAGAGCATCTCCAGAACTGCAGCTCTTGTGGGGTGTTCCCGGTCTGCAGTGGTCAGTCTCTATCAAAAGTGAAGGACCAGTGGAGAACCGGCCACAGGGTCATGGGCGGCCGAGGCTCATTGATGCCCGTGGGGAGCGAAGGCTGGCCCGTGTGGTCCGATCAAACAGACGAGCTACTGGAGCTCAAACTGCTCCAGAAGTTAATGCTGGTTCTGATAGAAAGGGCTCAGAACACACAGAGCATCTCAGTTTGAGGAGTATGGGGCGGCACAGCCGCTGACCAGTCAGGGTGCCCATGCTGACCCCTGTCCACCGCCCAAAGCACCAACAGTGGCACGTGTGCATCAGAACTGGACCACGGAGCAATGGAAGAAGCTGGCCTGGTCTGATGATCACGTGTTCTTCTACATCACGTGGATGGCCGGGTGTGTGTGCGTGGCTTACCTGGGGAACACATGGCATTAGTTTTCATTGTTATGCTGACGATACTCAGCTCAATATTTCTTCACGCCCTGAAGAAACTTACCAATTCACAAGATTAACGGAATGCAGAGCTGATATAAAACACTGGATGATTAATTATTTTTAATTATTGGACAAAAAAGCTCCACAAGTAGTGCCCTAGAATACTGTCTAACACTTGATGCTGCTCTGTCCAGTGCTCGTGGTCAGTGAGGAACCTGGGTGTGCTCTTTGATACCAATCTTTCGTTTGAAAGCCACGTTTCTAGCATCTGTAAAACTGCATTCTACCATCTTAACAATATATCAAAATTACGGCACATGCTCTCAATGCAAAATGCTGAACAGTTAGTTCATGCGTTCATGACCTCAAGGCTAGATTATTGTAATGCTCTACTGGGTGGTTGCCCTGCTCGCTTAATAAATAAACTCCAGCTGGTCCAAAACGCAGCAGCTCGAGTACTTACTAGAACCAGGAAGTGTGACCATATTAGCCCAGTTCTGTCAACACTGCACTGGCTGCCTATTAAACATCGCATACATTTTAAAATCTTGCTTATTACTTACAAAGCACTAAATGGTTTATCTCCAGTACTTGAGCGAGCTCTTAACACATTATACTCCATCACGTCTACTGCGCTCTCTAAACTCTGGCCAGTTGATCATACCGAGAATATCCAAATCAACTGCAGGCGGTCGATCCTTTTCCTATTTAGCTCCTAAACTCTGGAACTCTTCCTAGCATTGTTGGGGAAGCAGACACACTCTGTCAGTTTAAATCTAGACTAAACACATCTCTTTACTGTGGCATACACATAAAACACTTTCTCAATGAAATGATTGTTAGGCTGCATTAACTAGGTCAGCCGGAACCGGGAACACTTCCCATAACACCTGATGTACTCGTGACATCATCAGAAGAATGGCATCTACGCTAATGCTAGTCTCTCTGTTTTATCCCGAGGTTTACTGCAGTCAGCCGGATCCGGGCCGGATCCAGATCAGATGCTGGACCTGCGCCCAGAGAAGACCAACACATGACCCTGAAGTGTCTGAGAGACCGTGATTAGACTCCCCCTGAAACTGCCTCATCGGCACGGCATCCTCAATAAACCCGTCTCCAGCGGGATGACTCCGATTGTTCCAATATTACAATTTAATAATACTTAAATCGATATGTCATCCTCAATAAACCCGTCTCCAGCGGGATGACTCCGGTCCTTCGAATATTCCAATCTATTATGACCTCTGACCTGTAAAGCTGCCAGAATAATAATAATAATAATAATCATGCGCTGTTTGTTAATTGGCCAGAGGAGAACTGCCCCCCCGACTGAGCCTGGTTTCTCCCAAGGTTTATTTTTCCTGATGGGGTTTTGGTTTCCTTGCCACTGTTGCCTCTGGCTTGGCGTGCTCAGTTGGGGACACTAAATTTTTCTAAATTTTTCAACTAAATATCCAAATAAATCTAATTATTAAACTAAATTAACCATATAAACTAAATTACTGATCTAATTACTGATCTAAAGCCCACACTGCCACTGTATGATAACTGAAATGAACTGATGGCATCACCGTTTTCTCCGGAGCGGCTGTACGGCTGAATGAAATTATGCTGCATTATTTTCCTGTTTAACACTGTAAAGCTGCTTTGAAACAATCTGCATTGTCAAAAGAGCTATATAAATAAAGTTGACTTGACTTGACATGGCACCAGGTGCACTATGGGAAGAAGGCGTGGTGGTGGAGACAGTGATGCTTTGGGCAATGTTCTGCTGGGAAACCTTGGGTCCTCCATCATGTGGATGTGACTTTGACACGTCCCACCTACCTAAGCATTGCTGAGCCCATGTCCAGCCTCTCATGGGAACGGTATTCCCTGTGGCTGTGGCTCTTTCAGCAGATAATGCGCCGCCACAAAGCACAAATGCTTCAGGAATGCTTTGAGGAGCACAACAACGAGTTTGAGTCCAAATTCCCCAGATCTCAATCCAATCGAGCATCTGTGGGATGAGCTGAACAAACAAGTCCGATCCACCTCGCAACTTACAGGACTTAAAGGATCTGCTGCTAACATCTTGGTGCCAGATACCACAGCACACCTTCGAGTGGAGTCCATGCCTCAACGGGCACAATATTAGGTCATAATGTTGTGCCTGATCGTGTATACACACACACGGACATCAACTCCAACATCTCCTCTTCTCACTTGTGTGTATGTATATGTTCTTAGGTCAGTGCCAAAGTTTATGAAGAGAATGAAGGGACCAGACTACAAGGATAAGGTGGTTTTCGGCGTTCCTCTGCTCGTCCACGTCCAGCGGTACGGACACCCCTTGCCCTTGAGCTTACAGCTCGCTCTGCGCTTTTTAAGGAGCCAGTGTTTGGACCAGGTACACACTTTCATTCTCATTTACAAAATTGATCATTATTACTATTGCTCATAATTTGAACAAATGTTTGTGCAACAGTCATGAATGATGCCTCAAATTGTTGAGTAGATTGAGGGCACAACCCTCTACAATGCGAGTAAATCGTCACTCTGGGAGATTAAATAATATCTATCATTAGCCATTGGCTAATAAATTCTCAGATTGTACTCGCCAGTGTGTGTGCGATGCTAATAATAAGTTTAGCACAAATATATTTTTACTCGCTGAACACTCTGAATGAGCGCTTGAGAGTTTCGCTCTTGTCAAGCGATCTATACGATTTCAAATCAGCTCATCTGACGTACCGTGAACTAGAATATAATATAATATAATATAATATCATTAATATAATATAATATAATAAATATAATATAATATGAAAATAATTAACCGGTTACATTGAAATGGTTCTTAATGTATTTATTGGCAACAGGCAGCATTAAACCATCTATATTAAATGTTTGTTTATTGCTTATGAATTTCCAAGATTTTCTATATCAGGGGTTTTCATACGTTTTAATGGCAAGGATCCCTAACCAATCCCTGTGTGAGATTAATTCTTCATTAGGCTTACACTATAATAGAATTATAATAGCCTATGATATAATATATAAAGTATTTATAGTATATTATATCAGTTTAAATGCTTCTATTTGTTCAATTAAATAGATTTAATAGCTAAATATGCTCAAGGGAACAACTCTTTTATAGTGATCTAAACATCACTGAAACCCAAACCACACACACATCTATTAAACTGATGTGAGTTACTTTGGTGTTTAGAGTTTGCGCTACACTTGTGGTGTGTGTGTAACTGTAAATGTGTGTTTTGTTACAGTGCTGTGTCCATCATCACTTTAAAACATGATGAGGTTTTATTTCACGTGTTTGTGTTTCTCGTTGCGTCTCATTTTGAGATTTGGGCCGCGAACACGACTCACTGCTGCTCACACATCATCGTCTTTCTATGAAACCTGTAAACCGCTTCCAGCACGATAGCGATGCTAACTCTATAGCGGTTGAACAGAGCACTGCAGTTATTTCTCATTTAAACTACAATCAAATGGATTTCTCCCCACGTTTCGCGTCGTCTGTGCAGCGTTTATTCTTTCTGCGCGGCTTCGAGGGATCAACAGCATTGCAAGCACCCTCACATGTTCTGTATAAAAAGTAAAAGTCTTATTTGCTTCTCTCGTTGTGCTTCAGGTGGGACTTTTCCGTAAATCCGGGGTGAAGTCTCGGATTCAGGCTCTTAGGCAAATGTGTGAAACCTCCCCAGAAAATGTGAACTACGAGGATCAGTCGGCGTATGACGTGGCGGACATGGTCAAGCAGTTCTTCAGAGACCTGCCCGAGCCTCTCCTCACAAGCAAGATGGGCGAGACCTTCCTCCACATATACCAGTGTAAGCGTGTGCTCATGTGCACGGATCCTGCAGACTAGAGGTTGCTCAGACTCATCCACGGGCCATTGTTTTATAATGTTCCCTGGGGTTCACTTATAACGTTAGGATGATTTTTACATCAAAAATGGCCATAATTTAGACATAAAAGGCATTTTTGCTTCCCTAATATGAACGCTCTGTTTGAAGGGGCGTGTCTGCTGTGAGACTTCAGTGTAAACGCCCACTGCTGTGATTGGCCGCTGTGAGACTTCAGTGTAAACGCCCACTGCTGTGATTGGCCGCTGTGAGACTTCAGTGTAAACGCCCACTGCTGTGATTGGCCGCTGTGAGACTTCAGTGTAAACGCCCACTGCTGTGATTGGCCGCTGTGAGACTTCAGTGTAAACACCCACTTACTGTGATTGGCCGCTGTGAGACTTCAGTGTAAACGCCCACTGCTGTGATTGGCCGCTGTGAGACTTCAGTGTAAACGCCCACTGCTGTGATTGGCCGCTGTGAGACTTCAGTGTAAACGCCCACTGCTGTGATTGGCCGCTGTGAGACTTCAGTGTAAACGCCCACTGCTGTGATTGGCCGCTGTGAGACTTCAGTGTAAACGCCCACTGCTGTGATTGGCCGCTGTGAGACTTCAGTGTAAACGCCCACTGCTGTGATTGGCCGCTGTGAGACTTCAGTGTAAACACCCACTTACTGTGATTGGCCGCTGTGAGACTTCAGTGTAAACGCCCACTTGCTGTAATTGGCCCCTGTGAGACTTCAGTGTAAACGCCCACTTGCTGTGATTGGCCGCTGTGAGACTTCAGTGTAAACGCCCACTTGCTGTGATTGGCCGCTGTGAGACTTCCGTGTAAACGCCCACTTACTGTGATTGGCCGCTGTGAGACTTCAATGTAAACGCCCACTTGCTGTGATTGGCCGCTGTGAGACTTCAGTGTAAACGCCCACTTGCTGTGATTGGCCGCTGTGAGACTTCAGTGTAAACGCCCACTTACTGTGATTGGCCGCTGTGAGACTTCAGTGTAAACGCCCACTGCTGTGATTGACCGCTTTGAGACTTCAGTGTAAACGCCCACTTGCTGTGATTGGCCGCTTTGAGACTTCAGTGTAAACGCCCACTTACTGTGATTGGCCGCTGTGAGACTTCAGTGTAAACGCCCACTTGCTGTGATTGGCCGCTGTGAGACTTCAGGGTAAACGCCCACTGCTGTGATTGGCTGCTGTGAGACTTCAGTGTAAACGCCCACTTGCTGTGATTGGCCGCTGTGAGACTTCAGTGTAAACGCCCACTTACTGTGATTGGCCGCTGTGAGACTTCAGTGTAAACGCCCACTTGCTGTGATTGGCCGCTGTGAGACTTCAGGGTAAACGCCCACTGCTGTGATTGGCCGCTGTGAGACTTCAGTGTAAACGCCCACTTGCTGTGATTGGCCGCTGTGAGACTTCAGGGTAAACGCCCACTGCTGTGATTGGCCGCTGTGAGACTTCAGTGTAAACGCCCACTTGCTGTGATTGGCCGCTGTGAGACTTCAGGGTAAACGCCCACTGCTGTGATTGGCCGCTGTGAGACTTCAGGGTAAACGCCCACTGCTGTGATTGGCCGTTGTGAGACTTCAGTGTAAACGCCCACTGCTGTGATTGGCAGTTCTATGGCGGTTACTCACATGTTGTGGCGTTACTGTCGAGTCCATATGGTAAAAGTCTGCGGTGAAACTGCGACTGATTTCCCAAAGAATCCACAGTGAAATGTAGCGAACACAAATAAATAATGCTCAACTGAGACGCTCACATTGTTGAGAATAAATAAGCTCATTCCTAGCATTAGGATCCTTTGGAAGGTCATGTTATTTTTAGTCAGTTCGTCTCTCCTCGTCATCTCACTAACACTCCAGTGGGCGGGGCCAAAGCTGTAATGATGAAGTGGGCGTTGATCTTCTTCTGCAGAGGCGGTCTTTCACCATCTATTATAGGCTCATCCACAACGAGTCGATCTCTGGGCTCGGGTGCAATAAAAGCTAACAGTTCTTTCAGTGTGATGACCTCTAAATATGATTAAGCGTTGACCATCCCTCTCTCTCTCTATTGCACTTTCGTTCCACACAGACGTCCCTAAAGAGCAGCGCTTACCGGCTGTGCAGGCGGCGATCATGCTAATGGCCGATGAGAACCGCGAGGTCCTGCAGACACTGCTGTGCTTCCTGAATGATGTCACTTCCTCTGTTGAGGAGAACCAGATGACCCCCATGAACCTGGCGGTGTGCCTCGCTCCATCTCTCTTCCACCTCAACATCATGAAGAACGACAACCTGTCGCCTAGGTAACGAGTTCAGATTCAGTGCATTCCAACACACGCGCTCTCGTGTAGGAGCCGCAGGAGGACGTGTGCGCTTTGTCATTAGGACCCCGGGGCCCTGAGGTGGCGTGAGAAGGCGTGAAGGGTTTTATTAGCACAACACCCCCATCGGTGTGTTCATTAGAGAGCATTACTGGACACAGAGCAGACACTCTTCCCTGAGGGCCACAGACAGGAGGGCGTTCACGAGAGACGGGGTTTAGCTTCACCTCAGACTGAAGAATGAGATGTTTTGGTAACACTTTATTATTATGAGTCATGGTTACACATGGTCAGGGTCGGCGAGTAACGCAATACTTAGTTATTATTAGGGATGCCACAATTCTCAATATAACATTTTGGTACGGCATTCACGGTTCAAGACGTGCTTGTGAACTGCGGTTTATTTTTCCGGTTTTGCATTGAATTAATCATTTTTCTACTGGTGCTGGGAATCAATGAATCACATTTTTTCCTGTAATTAATCGCGATTAATCATGATTAATAGCGCATAGACAGACAGTTTTTAATATTTTGATATTGTAGTAATTCAGTTACTCTCCAAATTAATGTAGAAACTGTTTAAAGACAGTATATTTTAAATATGTGTTGTATTGTCATGTTTTTATGAATGAAGGCCAGCATCACTGATGTCTCTATGAAACATTAATGATGTCACATTACAGTATAACTGAACCCAATCTCAACATTTATTAGGCTTTAAAAAACAACTTTTAATTTTAGTGCACTTAAAACAATCTTTACATAACCCCATTATAATAAATGTTATTTTTTACCACAATCTTTACATAACCCCATTATGATAAATGTTATTTTTACCTGTGGCCTTCCCTGTTAGACATATACAGAAATGTAATAGTTATCAAACACCTTTCTAAACTGCATTAATAATAAGTGAAATATAGATTAATCATCATTAAAGCTGCACTTTCCTCTGTTCCCGCTGTTCTGTGATGAACATTAATGACATCATCATCAGTGCTCCTGTCACTTTAAGAGCGGCCGCACATCTCATCTCCTCACAGCTCTTTACATTCATTTAAGACGTTATTGAACTCATTGAAGACTCTAATATGAGAATACTCAACATTCTCTGTGTTTGTTATTGTTTGTTCATGAGCAAAAGAGAACTTGATGTGAGCAGGAGACTGACGCGAGTCTGTGTGTGTGTGTGTGTGTGTGTGTGTGTGTCAGAGTGTGTGTGTGTGTGTGTGTGTGTGTGTGTGTGTGTGTGTGTGTGAGAGTGTGTGTGTGAGAGTGTGTGTGTGAGAGTGTGTGTGTGAGAGTGTGTGTGTGAGAGAGTGTGTGTGAGAGTGTGTGTGTGTGTCAGAGTGTGTGTGTGAGAGAGTGTGTGTGAGAGTGTGTGTGTGTGTGTGTGTCATTCCCTAATGATCCACGACTGTGAGTGTGAGAGAGTGTGTGTGTGTGTGTGTGTGTGTGTGTGTGTGTGTGTGTGTGTGTGTGTGTGTGTGTGTCATTCCCTGATGATCCACGACTGTGTTCATGTTCAGTCATTTATTTAGATAATTGCAACTTTTTATCTCACAATTCTGAGAAAAGAAGTATTTTGTATTGTTTTATTTACTGGCGGAGACGAGTTTCCATGAAGCTCAACGCATTACGAGCCGGGGGTGAACACTTCAGCACAGGACGATGCGTAAAGTTTTCTTATTCTGTTTAAAGATCATTGTCAGGGTATTACATCAAAGATGAGCTTCACTATTCAGCCCACTAGGGGGACTCGGGGAGTTCTGTACCACAGAGACATACAGACAGTTTGCATTATATAAAACCAGATCTTCATCAGTACTTTTTTGTCTTTTTCCTTGGAATGTCTGCATTTTTTGCTTCAAGAAAAACTGATAAACTGTTGTTTAATATAATAGAGGAAACCCCAATCCTGTGTTTGTGTTCTAAAGTATTAGATTAAGGTACAAAACTTCCGTAATCTAGCAAAATACATCACAAATGACTTTTAACGCTTGTGTTTTGTAATTTGTAGTGAAATACATTTTAAAAGTGACCTTCCCAACCCTGCACATGTACTGTATTTACTATAGTAATAACTATACCCTCATCTAAAGGATTATTAGGAACACCTGTTCAATTTCTCATTAATGCAATTATCTAATCAGCCAATCACATGGCAGTTGCTTCAATGCATTTAGGGGTGTGGTCCTGGTCAAGACAATCTCCTGAACTCCAAACTGAATGTCGGAATGGGAAAGAAAGGGGATTTAAGCAATTTTGAGCGTGGCATGGTTGTTGGTGCCAGACGGGCCGGTCTGAGTATTTCACAATCTGCTCAGTTACTGGGATTTTCACGCACAACCATTTCTAGGGTTTACAAAGAATGGTGTGAAAAGGGAAACACATCCAGTATGCGGCCGTCCTGTGGGCCAAAATGCCTTGTTGATGCTAGAGGTCAGAGGAGAATGGGCCGACTGATTCAAGCTGATAGAAGAGCAACTTTGACTGAAATAACCACTCGTTACAACCGAGGTATGCAGCAAAGCATTTGTGAAGCCACAACACGCACAACCTTGAGGCGGATGGGCTACAACAGCAGAAGACCCCACCGGGTACCACTCATCTCCACTACAAATAGGAAAAAGAGGCTACAATTTGCACCAGCTCATCAAAATTGGACAGTTGAAGACTGGAAAAATGTTGCCTGGTCTGATGAGTCTGGATTTCTGTTGAGACATTCAGATGGTAGAGTCAGAATTTGGCGTAAACAGAATGAGAACATGGATCCATCATGCCTTGTTACCACTGTGCAGGCTGGTGGTGGTGGTGTAATGGTGTGGGGGATGTTTTCTTGGCACACTTTAGGCCCCTTAGTGCCAATTGGGCATGGTTTAAATGCCACGGCCTACCTGAGCATTGTTTCTGACCATGTCCATCCCTTTATGACCAGCATGTGCCCACCCTCTGATGGCTACTTCCAGCAGGATAATGCCCCATGGCACAAAGCTCCAATCATTTCAAATTGGTTTCTTGAACATGACAATGAGTTCACTGGACTAAAATGGCCGTCCCACAGTCCCCAGATCTCAACCCAATAGAGCATCTTTGGGATGTGGTGGAACGGGAGCTTCGTGCCCTGGATGTGCATCCCACAAATCTCCATCAACTGCAAGATGCTATCCTATCAATATGGGCCAACATTTCTAAAGAATGCTTTCAGGTCCTTGTTGAATCAATGCCACGTAGAATTAAGGCAGTTCTGAAGGCCAAAGGGGTCAAACACAGCATTAGTGTGGTGTTCCTAATAATCCTTTAGGTGAGTGTAAATGAGAAGTACTCACATGCAACTACTCCCCAAACCAGACCCTAACCGTACAGCAGTGCTTGTGTTAGCACACTACAGTAAAGAGTAACCGATGGTGTTCGGTGGTTTAATCGTTTGTTTTATATGCTTCGACACAAATGTTGTGAGAATATAATGGGTCACATGATGTTGATTGCATTCAGGTCTATTCAGAGGAAGTACGCCACTGGGCGGCCAGACCAAAAGGATCTGAATGAGAACCTGGCGGCGACTCAAGGGCTCGCGCACATGATCGCTGAGAGCCATCAGCTGTTTGAGGTACGAGATGTGTGTCCTGTGCAATGAGAAGACGAGTCTACGAGAAATGTGTGCAGAATAAGTTTAAAATGTTTAGCTGATCATTGTAATTGTCTCGGTAAGGTTTTCCCCTGGAATGCACTACCGTTTTAAGTTTGGGATCAGTACGAATTTTTTTTTGTTCAAAGAAATGAAATTTGTTTAACCCTAAAGCCATCTTCTGGACAAATGAGGGCATCGTTTTATGGGTTTTAAAAAAAGACTTTCTTTAATCTGAGCGGTACAAGACTTGGCTACTTTTCCTAAGTTTGCCACCTGAACACACAAACAAAAGACTCGATTCTACAGTGTTCAGTGCTTGAAAAAAAAGTCCTTAATCCCGCCTTCGTAGACAAAAATGGGCACCCATAGAAATGGAAAAACGAATTCTGAGCATTTTTTATTTATTTGTCCAATAAAAATCAATAAATCCAACACAAGGCAGATCATACATACACACAAATGAAGGAGTGAGCCTATACAACATTCTCAATGTGGCACACACACACACACACACACACACACACACACACACACACACACACACACACTCACACAGGGGGTTTTACTTTCTGTGAAAAAAACCTCATTCTGTGTGAAATATAAGCATTTTGAAAAGTGAGGACATGGGGAACGTCCTCATATTTCACCCTCTTTTTGTAATACCCATGTCATTATACACATTTGTGTCCTGATATTTCACAAAAACATGCCCACACACACACACACACTCACACATACACACATCCACTAAAGCATTGTAGTGAAAGCCATTGAATGAGCCTATAACAGAGTGAGTTTTAGTTTTTTATTTTTGTCAAATAAAACAGTCACTCACACAAACAAAGGAATTAAATGAGCCAATAACTGGGCAATTAAAAAAAACGCTTTTTCCTTTAACGTGCAGATTCCTCAGGAGATGTTCTCTCAGTCCAGGAACTCGTACATGGAAGCTGAGCTGCTGGCGCCCTCTTTGGACGAGCTCGGTAAAAAACAGCCACAGCAGGACGAGGAGGAGGAAGAGGAGGAAGAAGGCACATATCACTCTTATCTGGAGAGCCTGATACAGAATCTGATGAAAGAGGCCAAAGACAAGACCAAGGGCTGGGTGGCCAGAGCAAACATCGACAACACGGAGATATCATTCAAAAAGGTACAAATGTAATATTACAGACAGATTTATGCATTCATTCATTCATTCATTTATGTTTTATGGAATATGCTTTGGACAGATGCATGATATGGGAAGTGGTGCATGGGCACAGGGCCGTTTTTAGGCATAGGCAAACTAGGCGGTGGCCTAGGGCACCAATAAGCGCATATCTGGCACTGATGTGTGTGTGTAAAGGGTGTCACGGCCACCCTAACATGTTATTGCCGCCCGCACTAGTTCCCCCACACTATTGGATCAGAGAACTGTCAATCTGACGATCCCTATATGCCATCAGATCATAGTTGGCTACTGTCAAAAAGGTTTGCGTTTGGAGCCTCAACAACAGCATTAGATCAATGAACTCGGTCAGTGCTTTGGCAAGGTAACACTTTTTTTTAACCATAAAATAAAGCTAAATTCAAGGCCAATTCAAATAACAGGTACAAATCTGTATTTTAGGGCAGTATTTGTGGCAGTCTAGAAATCCCGCTGTGATTGGGCAGACAGCATTGCTCGTGTGTGTATGTTAGAGGCAAAATATAACTGCACATGGGCGTCAGAACCATTGTGTGTGTGTGGGACAAGACCCACCCACTTTTTACGATCAATGATATTGGACCCACTCACTTTTATCGTCTCTAACATTCAGCACATGTGTGTTTACCTCCCCCTAATGGAGAAACACTGATTATTAAACACATGTTAGACGCTTTATTTCCACTTTTCTAATATTTTCGTCATTTTTATTGAAAATAAATGCCTTTCCGATCTGATATGTGATGGCAAAAGGGAGAAGATTGAGCTCAGTGAAAGCCGGACTCGAACCGCGGGTCGACTTGTGTCAAAACTAGATGCCGTACGTCTGACCCCTACACTACTGCTGCTCTCAATGATACGGCGATTCCCGTAATTTTGTCTTTCAGAACTATTCGCTTAGCAAGCAAAGTGGTATATTTGTACTTATTGGCATCTACTCCAGTAAAACAAATTCTGAGGACCCACCCACATTTTTTTTGCTTCCGACGCCCATGTAACTGCACACTTACTTCAGCATCTCATGATCATCAGTTATATTCTGACTCTATAAAGCTTTCTTCTCTTATTGCTCCTCCAAAAGGTTTTTGCGCCAATGCGTTGTTAAAAGAATCAGTGTGTTTTGTAATTGTCCCATATAAAACTTTAGCGGCCAATTTAAAAATGATATAATAAAATGTGCAAATTCACAACATGAACACATCCTTTATTAAATCACGTTGACGAATGTAACGCATCTTTACGGATGGTGTTGAGCTGAATCGATTCATTCAGTTCTAATAGTGCTTAAAGGGTTAGTTCACCCAAAAATGAAAATGATGTCATTAATTCCTCACCCTCCTGTCGTTCGACACCCGTAAGACATTCGTTCATCTTCGGAACACAAATGGAGATATTTGTGTTGAAAGCTGAGGCTGAGAAAGGCCTCCATTGACATTCAGTACATTTACACTCTCAAGACCCATAAAAGGCACTAAAGACGTCGTTACAAAGTCCATCTCACTGCAG
>CM042259.1:922560-927560 GCA_023566225.1 Romanogobio albipinnatus | reverse complement strand
TGCATTTTTTATATTCAGTAATATTCTTCAAAATGAGGTACTAGTAACACATTACTGTCATGGATATTCTGCATCATATTCATAGCAATCAAAGTATTCAATTCAAATGTATTTGTATAGCGCTTTTCACGATACATATCGTTTCAAAGCAGCTTCACAGAAAATGCATCTACATTACAATTTAAATTGATTTGTACATGTTATGCATTTCAGAAATGCACATATACAAAGCACACAGATGAGCTAACTATCTATCATTAATCAATATAATAACTATGGCACAGAAATAAGAATACATGTTGTTAATGAAGGGCATGAGTGCGTGTTGATGCAGAGCTGCGCCATCTGAAGTCCTTGCAGGTTGAGTCGAGTATCTCAGATGGAAAAATGCTGCCCTTGCAAAGCGCCACCAGCTGGCCGTTTTCAGAAGAGCCTCAGGCGTTTTTAAGGCATAAGTCTCTTTAGCATTTATGCAAAATACCGGAGCCAAACCTGAGAAAGAAGTCCAGATTCCAGCGTTCCTGACACGTCATTGGCAGTTGTAACTCATGGGCGGGATTATGCTAATTATGAATGAGCGTGCACGCGCGTCCTGTTTACCAATGTTTGGGATTCATTAATATACACACGTTTAACTACTGAATCCGTGGTGTACGAAGCGCTTGTGAATCTGGAGGAGAGTCAACACTTTTTCCATAAATTGAACACGAAATATGGATATTTTTCTTACACAAACGCGTCGATTCGCTTCAGAAGGCCTTTATTAACACCCCGGAGCCGCGTGGAGCAGTTATATGACGCACAGATGCACTTTTATGGACTTCAAAAACAGAGCAACTATTACTGCTATTATAAAGCTTGGATTAGCCAGAACATTTTTAATATAACTCGTCTGAAAGAAGAATGTCATACACACCTCGAATGACTTGAGGGAGAGGAAATCATGGGCTAATTTTCATTTTTGGGTGAACTATCCCTTTAAGACATTATTTCATGTATGTTTATTCTTTAGGATGAGATGATCGCGTTCACGCGCGCCGTACGGGTGCATGACCTGACTCGCCTATACAGTGATCCGTCACGCCACATTTAAGAGCATCAAAACGCCATTTATTGTATGATTTTCGTGATAAAATGGACTGAATACTTAATATGTTCGTGTGGGAACTCGGATTGAAGTGTTATACGTGTACCGTTTCACCCCTAATAGACATACATGTATGTATATATATATATTAGGGCTGTCAATAGATTAGAATGTTTAATTGTGATTGATCGCACACTTATCGTAACATTAATCATACAGTATTTATCTCATTAAACACATTCATTTTGTCATCATTTGCTGCAAAACAATTACAAAACTGTATTTTCTGCAGCTTCAGTGATCATTGGAGACTCCAAAATGGCACCAAATAACCAAATATAAGGAGTCCATATAATTATATCATATAATACATACACACCTAAGCAGATGTTTTCCTTTTAGACAAGTCGAGCTGTGATACCAAACAGAACCACACGGAGACGCCAAAACAACTCCTAAATCAACCGCTTTGACTGAATAAACCTACGATTACTAAACACAACAACGTACACGACAACTCAAACATCATCCTTCCCGAGTGTGTGTGGAAACAACACGGATGTAGTGTGTGTCTGCAGTGATCGAGAGCGTGCACACACACGCACGGGTTTGTGTTTGTGCGTCAGACTCTCACACACTTCCTGTAAGACTCCTCACCAACGCTCTTCAGAAACAATGGCAGAATACGACAGAGCTGGTGTTTAAAGCAAAGCGCACTGGAATGAATAATTCACTAAAGACGCGATGAGTCTCTGTTCTCTCTGATGTGATCAGCCCAGCACCCAGTGAGGGTATGAAAAAAGAAAATGGTAACGCTTTAGTTTAGGGTCCAATTCTCACTATTAACTAGTAGCTTATTAGTATGCATATTACAGTTTTTTACAGACGCTAGGACACATTTCTCAATACTTAGGTCACTTTTGCAAAACTCTTCACACAGTTCTCCTTAACCAACTTTCAGCTCGGCAAAGCGGTTCATTTCACATTCAAAATGCTCTACAACTACCAAAACACTTTCTTCAGGTCTCAAATACACTCATTCCTCCAGAACACTAGCAAAGGTTGACAGCCCACAAACACACTTTGTCACCCACAAAACAATGAGCTAAAAAACACACACATGTAGCATTATACAATGTACAAGGACACATCTCTGTTTATAATTCACTGCAATATATGTTATATATACACTCACCTAAAGGATTATTAGGAACACCTGTTCAATTTCTCATTAATGCCATTATCTAATCAACCAATCACATGGCAGCTGCTTCAATGCATTTAGGGGTGTGGTCCTGGTCAAGACAATCTCCTGAACTCCACACTGAATGTCGGAATGGGAAAGAAAGGGGATTTAAGCAATTTTGAGCGTGGCATGGTTGTTGGTGCCAGACGGGCCGGTCTGAGTATTTCACAATCTGCTCAGTTACTGGGATTTTCACGCACAACCATTTCTAGGGTTTACAAAGAATGGTGTGAAAAGGGAAACACATCCAGTATGGGGCAGTCCTGTGGGCCAAAATGCCTTGTTGATGCTAGAGGTCAGAGGAGAATGGGCCGACTGATTCAAGCTGATAGAAGAGCAACTTTGACTGAAATAACCACTCGTTACAACCGAGGTATGCAGCAAAGCATTTGTGAAGCCACAACACGCACAACCTTGAGGCGGATGGGCTACAACAGCAGAAGACCCCACCGGGTACCACTCATCTCCACTACAAATAGGAAAAAGAGGCTACAATTTGCACCAGCTCACCAAAATTGGACAGTTGAAGACTGGAAAAATGTTGCCTGGTCTGATGAGTCTGGATTTCTGTTGAGACATTCAGATGGTAGAGTCAGAATTTGGCGTAAACAGAATGAGAACATGGATCCATCATGCCTTGTTACCACTGTGCAGGCTGGTGGTGGTGGTGTAATGGTGTGGGGGATGTTTTCTTGGCACACTTTAGGCCCCTTAGTGCCAATTGGGCATGGTTTAAATGCCACGGCCTACCTGAGCATTGTTTCTGACCATGTCCATCCCTTTATGACCAGCATGTGCCCATCCTCTGATGGCTACTTCCAGCAGGATAATGCCCCATGTCACAAAGCTCCAATCATTTCAAATTGGTTTCTTGAACATGACAATGAGTTCACTGGAC
The DNA here is from genome assembly GCA_023566225.1 of Romanogobio albipinnatus. Taxonomy (NCBI): domain Eukaryota; kingdom Metazoa; phylum Chordata; class Actinopteri; order Cypriniformes; family Gobionidae; genus Romanogobio; species Romanogobio albipinnatus. The sequence goes on along the minus strand of CM042259.1, from coordinate 924,329 downwards.
TAAAATGGCCGTCCCACAGTCCCCAGATCTCAACCCAATAGAGCATCTTTGGGATGTGGTGGAACGGGAGCTTCGTGCCCTGGATGTGCATCCCACAAATCTCCATCAACTGCAAGATGCTATCCTATCAATATGGGCCAACATTTCTAAAGAATGCTTTCAGCTCCTTGTTGAGTCAATGCCACGTAGAATTAAGGCAGTTCTGAAGGTCAAAGGGGGTCAAACACAGTATTAGTGCTGCTCCTAATAATCCTTTAGGTGAGTGTATATACACAGTATATCAGACATGGACTCGACAATAGTAGCAATCCACCTGTCACTCAAGTGACCACGCCCTTAACCCCTTAACTGTGACCTTTTGATCGCCTTTTTTTTTCGTATCATATATTTGAGTAATTATCACAAATTAGGGATCATTCGAAAGCTTACGAACTCAAAATTCATCCTGTGGAAACCGTTTTGAAATCAAACGTTGTGTTACCATGGAAACGGTACTTTAAATTCTTCTAGTGGGCGGAGTCTTTTTTCATATCACAACATTTATTTTAACTAGTTTATAATCAAAATCTTTTCTAATCTTGACACATATCGTCGGAAAGCTCTGAGTCTCAAGGGTCCATATTTGGGGACCGTTTTGTGATGGAAGTGACATTTGGACAGAAAATTACAGGAAAATGCATCAAAAAAACAATCAATGGAATTTGAATGACACCCGGTGGCTGTTTTTGGATTTTGATTATAAAGTAGTTAAAATAAATGTTGTAATATGAAACATGACGCCGCCCGCTAAAATAATTTAAAGTACCATTTCCATGGTAACGCAACGTCCAATTTCAAAACGGTTTCCACAGGATGAATTTTGAGTTTGTGAGCTTTCAAATTAATATATAAGAGCACTTAACTCTTAATTGTGCTATAAATGATGCTTGAGGACACTTACACTTCTCTAATGCTTGCTTTTCCAGAGGAAAGTCACCGGAGTGGTACAACAAAGCGTTCGGCCATCTCTGTGCCAGCGAGGCCGCTCGCATCCGCAGCTCCTTCCAGGCTCTGGATCCCGAGGGCCCGGAGACCAACATCTGAGGGGACGGAGACCAACATCTGAGGGGACGGGGGTCACGTCAGGGCAGATGGACACCGAGAACGGAACAACACCAGAGCAAATGGAAGAGTTGTGTGTGTTTCTCGCCCCTAAGCCACAACGAACGGCCGTGTCCTGTTGGTTTAACAGACGTGCTCATCGAGTGTTTTACCCCTTATAGGGCATTTCATGCAGTCTCTTCTGAAATGGCATTTGTTGTGTGTTTTGGGGCGTGAGAGACTTAAAAACCCTCATAACACCACTTCCTGTTGTCCGGTGTGTCACAGATGTGGACGCCTCCTCACACTCCTCACACTCCGCAGGTCTGCTTCAGTCTCAACACACATGACTGAACACTGTATTTATCCTCAGTGGAAGGAAGTGTGACCTTCACTTTATTTCAGTATTGATGTGAAGTATTTACTGACAAGCCCAAGTTCTGTTTTAGGAAACATGTGACCCTTGACCTCATCAGCAGTCGTGCGTCTCACACGGGTGTATCTGTGCCAAGAGCCAACAACACACCGGATGGGTCAAAATATACATTTGACTTTTATGCCATAAATCATGAGGATATTAAGATCATGTTCCATGAAGATATTTAGTACATTTCCATATCATACATGTGTATTAGTAGTGATATGCATTGCTAAGGACAACTTTAAAGGAGATCTTCTCAATATTTAGA
>CM042259.1:912560-915060 GCA_023566225.1 Romanogobio albipinnatus | reverse complement strand
AGTAATATAATCTAAAAAGTAACCTAAAAGTAATCTAAAAGTAATATAATCTTAAAAGTAACCTAAAAGTAATCTAAAAATAATCTAAAATTATACAAAGTAATCTAAAAGTAATATAATCTTAAAAGTAACCTAAAAGTAATCTAAAAATAATCTAAAATTATACAAAGTAATCTAAAAGTAATATAATCTTAAAAGTAACCTAAAAGTAATCTAAAAATAATCAAAAATTATTCAAAGTAATCTAAAAGTAATCTAAAAGTAATATAATCTAAAAAGTAACCTAAAAGTAATCTAAAAGTAATATAATCTTAAAAGTAACCTAAAAGTAATCTAAAAGTAATATAATCTAAAAAGTAACCTAAAAGTAATCTAAAAATAATCTAAAATTATACAAAGTAATCTAAAAGTAATATAATCTTAAAAGTAACCTAAAAGTAATCTAAAAATAATCAAAAATTATACAAAGTAATCTTAAAGTAATCTTAAAGTAATCTTAAAGTAATCTAAAAGTAATCTAAAAGTAATATAATCTTAAAAGTAACCTAAAAGTAATCTAAAAGTAATATAATCTTAAAAGTAACCTAAAAGTAATCTAAAAATAATCAAAAATTATACAAAGTAATCTAAAAGTAATCTAAAAGTAATATAATCTAAAAAGTAACCTAAAAGTAATCTAAAAGTAATATAATCTTAAAAGTAACCTAAAAGTAATCTAAAAATAATCTAAAATTATACAAAGTAATCTAAAAGTAATATAATCTTAAAAGTAACCTAAAAGTAATCTAAAAATAATCTAAAATTATACAAAGTAATCTAAAAGTAATATAATCTTAAAAGTAACCTAAAAGTAATCTAAAAATAATCAAAAATTATTCAAAGTAATCTAAAAGTAATCTAAAAGTAATATAATCTAAAAAGTAACCTAAAAGTAATCTAAAAGTAATATAATCTTAAAAGTAACCTAAAAGTAATCTAAAAGTAATATAATCTAAAAAGTAACCTAAAAGTAATCTAAAAATAATCTAAAATTATACAAAGTAATCTAAAAGTAATATAATCTTAAAAGTAACCTAAAAGTAATCTAAAAGTAATATAATCTTAAAAGTAACCTAAAAGTAATCTAAAAATAATCTAAAATTATACAAAGTAATCTAAAAGTAATATAATCTTAAAAGTAACCTAAAAGTAATCTAAAAATAATCAAAAATTATTCAAAGTAATCTAAAAGTAATCTAAAAGTAATATAATCTAAAAAGTAACCTAAAAGTAATCTAAAAGTAATATAATCTTAAAAGTAACCTAAAAGTAATCTAAAAGTAATATAATCTAAAAAGTAACCTAAAAGTAATAAAAAAATAATCAAAAAGTAATCTAAAAAGTAATCTTAAAAAGTAATCTAAAAAGTAATCTAAAAATAATAAAAAATTATAAAAAGTAATCTTAAAGTAATCTAAAAGTAGTCCGATTATATTAACTAAAACGTGTAATGTCATAATAGATCCTTTTCATCGACTTGTATTTTCATTTTTTTTATATATATATATGTACATTTATAACACTAACACTTTGTATTTGATTACTTTTGCATCAAATAACAATAAAGTGACCACTGCTGTGAGTGTTCTAACACAGCGTCTGTGGGAGTGAAGATGGGAAAATGAGCATCTTTCCCTCTTTTCACTGCCGTTATTAATCTCACTCTGTGTTTCCCTCTTTTGGAAAGTTGTGAAATCAATATTGTGGTGTTTTTCTTTTGCTATTTGAGTAGCAAATTTTTTTGATTGTCATATTAATGCGCGTTATGTGTCCGACAGTGAAGTCGAGCGAGTGGGTGTGGTTTGAGGGAGTGGAGGCAGGGCTCATTTGCATATTCATGAATCTGCGCATACTAAATGAGGCAAGGGTGTCGAGTTACATTCAAGATATTTTAAGGCACAAAGAATGTTTTTCACAGTTAAAAACACTTAAATATGTAATTTAGGTGATTGAAGATGAGCTTTAAGGGATGAAATGATGGATTACAGGAGGACTTTTAAATAACAGCCCCCTGTGGAGTGTGTTCTGATTGGCTGTGATTCTAGCAGAGGTGGACGTAACGAAGCACATTTACTAGAGTACTGTACTTTACTGAACTATTATTTCTACTTTAACTTCACTACATTTCTATCAAAGTCGTTTCTGTTGCAGCTTTGCAAGTCAGTGGATGATTTTTTCTCTTTAAAAGTTTTTTTTTGCAGACAGCCGATCAGTAATCCCGTTTGTTGGGTCGTATGAAGTTTCCCAACATTTGAACACTGATCAGTTTATAGCAAAATGGAGGAAGACGGTTCCTCTGCACTGTGTGTGCACCCATGGCCATATTAGAAAGCAAGTTTCAGTTTTCTGAAGAGATTAAAGATTAGTTTCGTTGGCATACACTTGATGAATGTCTCATAAAATGTTCAAAAATGTAAATGTCTGGGAGAAAGAGAAGCATAGACATATGGATGAGTCTGAA
>CM042259.1:882560-910060 GCA_023566225.1 Romanogobio albipinnatus | reverse complement strand
AACACCTGCACCTGCACCAACACCTGCACCTGCACCTGCACCTGCACCTGCACCAACACCTGCACCTGCACCTGCACCAACACCTGCACCAACACCTGCACCTGCACCAACACCTGCACCTGCACCTGCACCTACACCAGCACCTGCACCAACACCAGCACCAACACCTGCACCTGCACCAACACCTGCACCTGCACCTGCACCTGCACCAACACCTGCACCTGCACCTGAACCTGCACCAACACCTGCACCAACACCTGCACCAACACCTGCACCTGCACCAACACCTGCACCAACACCTGCACCTGCACCTGCACCTGCACCAGCACCAACACCTGCACCAACACCTGCACCAACACCTGCACCTGCACCAACACCTGCACCAACACCTGCACCAACACCAACACCTGCTCCAACACCTGCACCAACACCAGCACCAACACCTGCACCAACACCAACACCTGCACCTGCACCAGCACCAACACCTGCACCAACACCAGCACCAACACCTGCACCTGCACCAACACCTGCACCTGCACCTGCACCTGCACCTGCACCAGCACCTGCACCAACACCTGCACCTGCACCAACATCAGCACCAACACCAGTACCAACACCAGCACCAACACCAGCACCAGTACCAGCACCAACACCAGCACCAGCACCAACACCTGCACCAACACGAACACCAGCACCAGTACCAGCACCAACACCAGCACCAGCACCAACACCTGCACCAACACCAGCACCAACACCAGTACCAGCACCAACACCTGCACCAGCACCAGCACCAACACCAGTACCAGCACCAACACCAGTACCAGCACCAACACCAGAACCAACACCAGTACCAGCACCAACACCTGCACCAACACCAGCACCAACATCAGCACCAACACCAGCACCAACACCAGCACCAACACCAGCACCAACACCAACACCAGTACCAGCACCAACACCAACACCAGTACCAGCACCAACACCAGCACCAACACCAGCACCAACACCAGTACCAGCACCAACACCAGCACCAACACCAGTACCAGCACCAACACCAGCACCAACACATTAGGAAACTTTAAAATAGCATAATAGGGGCACTTTAAGTACTGTTCAAATCAGATCCTCAGAGACTTTTACTCCAGTTGTAGTGGAGTCTGTACTTGTACTCCAGTTGTAGTGGAGTCTGTACTTGTACTCCAGTTGTAGTGGAGTCTGTACTTGTACTCCAGTTGTAGTGGAGTCTGTACTTGTACTCCAGTATGGTTTTCAGATAGCTCTGGTAAACGTCCATCTAAACCTCATAGCAACACCTGGTGTTTGACGGGCACCACTCACAAAAGACAAGTTCATTATGTTTTCTGTGTTCTCCAGAAGTGTAAAGATGTGACTGTGAGCAGCTCTTGTTGTTTTGCTCTGGAGTCCGGTCGAGAACAGCCCCGTCTGTCAAACCCACGCGCGCTACGGGAACGGGGAGGTGTGGGCGAGCGCTGAACGGGGCTGCTATTTTAAACGTGAATGCTCCCTCCTCCTTTCTGAAGCGCTCTTTCATCCCTGATATGGACATGAAGGGGCTTTTCCTCTCCTGTGACAGAAGATGTGGAGCAGAATGTGCTGTGTTTATGACAGCGAGAAGCCACGACTCAAACTCATGCACAGAACAGGGCTCCTGCCTCACTCTTTAGGGTCTTAAAGGGATAGTTCACGCAAAAATGAAACTTCTGTCATCGCTAATGTTAGTCTCTCTTTTAGTCTTTAGTTAGTCTTTTCTTTTTTAAATCGTAGCTTCATCGGAATGGTCCGAAACTTGCTGACTTTATTGGTACTTGGTATATGAACACCCAAAAACATGGGGACAGGATTTGAAAAGTCTAAGTGGTAGTAATAAAATAGTCACACTCAGGACCTTCGGGTCAAAAATGACCCCCGTAGGAAATGAATGGGAAATTGGCAAAAATATGAAAATGAGTTTTTTTGTGCATACAATCTACAAATCAGCCAGGATGCAGAAAAGTGCAAAACAGTGAAGAGGTGAATCTCTAAAACATCAAGAGTGCAAAACAGACACACACACACACACTTATACACACAAAAACACACGCACACAAATTAACGCGTGTCATTCCAAAAGCTAATTTTGGGAAATGTGTGAAATAAAAGCAATGAACCAAATAAAACAATGGGTAATAAAATGCTTTCCATCTGTTCTCTTTCTAATTCAACGTTCAGGTTTGACTGTATTATAAAGTAAAACTGGCACTTCAAATGACCATTTAAACCAACCAAACAAACAAAACACTGGACACAAATAGTTTTTGCGAATCTGTTATTATATATTTAAATCAACAACCTGAAAAAAATGGGCAAATATGTGCAAAAATCACTAGAATTCACAGGCCTTTCTACAGAGAGCTGTAAATCCACTATAGTGGTAAAAATGCTCAGTGTCCTCCGGATGACACCCATCTCATTAAAAAAATTGCTTTCATGAGGCCTAGGCTTGACTCTAAAAGGAAAAACAGCTTTAATAATAAAATAAAAAAATCATAAAATGATCTCAAAGCACCAAAAAAGAAAAGAAAAAATATTATTGAACAAAAATATATTTCATTGATTTTACTCAAAACATTTTTTATCTTAATCCCACCCTCCGAAAGTCCTGAGTGTGACCCATAAATGAAGAACGCAGAGGGTTAATAAACAAACTCCAGCTGGTCCACAGACAGCAGCTCCAGTTCCTATAGAACCAGAGGAATCCTCAGAATCCTCTCATGTAGTTCTCCGCCTCATGACTCTCAGGCTTCCGCAGAACTGACCATTCAAGAGTTTCCCCTCATCAATCTCTCGTTTCTCGCTCGGCTCCATTCTGGTGTAACGGCCACTATTCATGATCTAATCAATTCTGGATTCGTTGTTTCACATTTCATTGAGAAAAGCAGTCGAACGGCTGCTTCATGTTAACTTTACTCAATCCCTCCAAATGATGGCAGATATTCTTGTCCTGGAAATCATGAGCTAATCCATTTATTAAAGAAATGACACAATGTTTTTCCAAATAAACATTGTCTGGCACTGGGACAACAAAAATGGGGTGTTTGTTAAAAGGAAATTAATAATAGCCGCCTTAGTGGAGGGCACTGTATATACACCGATCAGGCATAACATTATAACCGGTGAGTAACACTGATGGTCTCTGTTAGTGGGTGGGATATATTAGGCAGCAAGTGAACATGTTGTCCTCAGAGTTGATGTGTCAGAAGCAGGAGAAATGGGCAAGCGTGAGGATTTGAGCGAGTTTGACAAGGGCCAGATTGTGACGGCTAGACGACTGGGTCAGAGCATCTCCAGAACTGCAGCTCTTGTGGGGTGTTCCCGGTCTGCAGTGGTCAGTCTCTATCAAAAGTGAAGGACCAGTGGAGAACCGGCCACAGGGTCATGGGCGGCCGAGGCTCATTGATGCCCGTGGGGAGCGAAGGCTGGCCCGTGTGGTCCGATCAAACAGACGAGCTACTGGAGCTCAAACTGCTCCAGAAGTTAATGCTGGTTCTGATAGAAAGGGCTCAGAACACACAGAGCATCTCAGTTTGAGGAGTATGGGGCGGCACAGCTGCTGACCAGTCAGGGTGCCCATGCTGACCCCTGTCCACCGCCCAAAGCACCAACAGTGGCACGAGCATCAGAACTGGACCACGGAGCAATGGAAGAAGGTGGCCTGGTCTGATGATCACGTGTTCTTCTACATCACGTGGATGGCCGGGTGTGTGTGCGTGGCTTACCTGGGGAACGCATGGCACCAGGTGCACTATGGGAAGAAGGTGTGGCTTACCTGGGGAACACATGGCACCAGGTGCACTATGGGAAGAAGGCGTGGCTTACCTGGGGAACACATGGCACCAGGTGCACTATGGGAAGAAGGCGTGGCGGTGGAGGCAGTGATGCTTTGGGCAATGTTCTGCTGGGAAACCTTGGGTCCTCCATGATGTGGATGTGACTTTGACACGTCCCACCTACCTAAGCATTGCTGAGCCCATGTCCAGCCTCTCATGGGGACGGTATTCCCTGTGGCTGTGGCTCTTTCAGCAGATAATGCGCCGCCACAAAGCACAAATGCTTCAGGAATGCTTTGAGGAGCACAACAACGAGTTTGAGTCCAAATTCCCCAGATCTCAATCCAATCGAGCATCTGTGGGATGAGCTGAACAAACAAGTCCCATCCACCTCGCAACTTACAGGACTTAAAGGATCTGCTGCTGACATCTTGGTGCCAGATACCACAGCACACCTTCGAGTGGAGTCCATGCCTCGACGGGTCAAGGGGACCAACACAATATTAATCGTATACACACACACACACACACACAGGGGAGATGTGTGTCTGAGCGCTGGCTTCAGTCTGGTGATGGGACGTAAAGCTCTGAATGCAGACTCGGCCTCCTGTCAGCCATTGTATTGGCCGAATACTCTTCCTCACGATCCAGCTGCCGGTCCTTCTGTTCCCCTCCTCCTCCAGCAGAGCCCATCCCCCTCTCCACCCCTCCACCCCTCCTCCACTACATTTATTCATCTCCCCACCACTAAAAAAGGAATTATGCCTCTCACTTTACCTTTTTTATCCTACTCGGGATGAGATTACTGGAAAAGAAAGTGGACTTTTTTGGGAAATAAGTACATTACTGTAAGACAAGCTAATGAAAGTCAAGTTTGTAGCACTAAAACATCTTAAACTGCTTTGCATGGTGTGCATTTGCAGTGTTTAAAGTGTTACAGGATAATAAGACGCGTGAGCAAGGAATATCTTCGCTTTGCTTTGTCTACTGCAAAATTTTGTAAGTCAGCAATCGCTTTTATCTTTTGTTAAAGATCCGCTCTATTTTGAGAGAATGGGATGCAAGCAAATGAGAGGGAGAGACAGAGAGAGAAAGGAGGGATAAAGAAAGGGATGGGGGGAGGAAGAGAGGCTTCATTCAGACAGACAGACGCGCTTTTGCTGGTACTCGTGTCCACATTCACTGAAGGAACCGCGAGTCGTTGTGATTTGTAGGCATTTGTTTTCTGTGGCGTCTTTTTTATGACCAATGCTGATATAAATGAATGCAAGCATGGGCTGATTTCACAAGGGCTTTTCTCATTAGCAATAATGGATTTGTAGGCTGGTTACACAATCAAAACAGCAATAATAATATGCAAAAGTGCATTTATTTGACACAGCAATGTTGTCACAAGGGCTTTATCTCAGTAGAAATATTTACTATCAACACTAAATATGACTCTAGAGATGTATTGAGATGTATAGCTCATCTGAAAATTGAATAAATAATCTCTCCACTGATGTGTGGTTTGTTAGGATCTGACAATATTTGAGAATCTGAGGGTGCAAAAACATCTAAACATTGAGAAAATCTCCTTTAAAGTTGTCCAAATGCCATGTTTAACTTCATACACATGCTATAAGCTTCATAAATCTCTGTCTCAACCTGCTCAGATTCGCTCATATCCCATCAAAAGTCTCAGATTTCAAGATGAACTGCCATTTGTCGTCATATTTTCCAAAATCCAAATGATCTGTGCTTTATATTCTCACTGTACACCAAAAAAAGTCTCATTTAAAGTCTCACAATGGGAAGTTAAGTTACAATACAAACCACAAAACCAGTCACATAAGGGTCAAATCTCTGAAATTGAGACGTATAGATCCTCTTCAGATGAATAAATAATCGGATAATATTGGAAAATCTGGAATCTGAGGGTGCGAAAACATCTAAATATTGAGAAAATCTCCTTTAAAGTTGTCCTTAGCAATGCATATTACTACACTGTAAAAAATGATAGGATCAATAAGTTATGACAACAAAAGTTAATTTAACTCAAAATCAAATAAGAAATTTCAACTTTTTAATTTAAGTTATACAAGATTCAAGTCAAAATTGTAAGTCAGTTGTAATATAGAGAGTTGAAATGACTATAAAAAATATTGTTGGCTTAACTTAAAAAAGTAAGTAACCTGGTTGCCTTCAAATTTTGAGTTCATTGAAATTAAAAATTTGAGTTAATACAATGAAGGAAATTGGTTTATTAATAGAAACTCAAAATATTATTGTATATGAACCACATAAATAAATAAAAAAATGTGTGATATATCATGAAAATAGCACAATTTGGCAGTTTCACTGCATTACTACAAATACAACACACACTTGCGCAATATGCTTACAAAATATTTGAATAAAGTTGCTCAAATGTTCATTGTATTAACTCAAATTTTCAATTAAATTTTAAGGCAACCAGGTAACTTACTTTTTAATCACAGTATTCTCTCATCCACAGCTGTAAGATTTAACCCAACTATGACGACTTCCGCTCGGAGAAACCGGACATGTGAAATTTGTTAATGTTTATATACAATGAGACATCTCATTTAGCAGTCGAGATGATTCTTTAAAGATGATCTCGATGGGAAATGTTGAACTTTTGATCTTAGTGATATCACAAATTTTATAACTCCTATTGAGAGGTGAATAAAGAGTCAATGTTCAGAACTTATTATCAAATTCGTTGTCAAACTCAAACATTTTAAATGATTAAAAAATGCCATTATTTTATATGAAAATGTTAATTGGTTTTTACTGACAAAATGTTGAACGGTTTTATTATAGATCAGATAATGGTCATTCGCTCATGTTACTGTACACCACCCGGTGTCATATTTCACTTCCATTATTCTTTCGGGTAAATAAAGAAAACATAACTGTACTAGACATGTGTGAAATTATTGTGGAAACACACACCGAAAGTTTGGCTTCGGTAAAGTTTTTACGATTTTTAATGATTTTTAAAGTCTCTTGTGCTCACCAAAGCTGCATTTATTTCATTCAAAAAACAAAAAACAAACAAACAAAAAAACAGTGAAATATTACTCCAGTGAATATCAGCTGTTCTCTATATGAATATATAGTAAAGTGTCATTTGTGTTGATGATGATTTATGATTATTATCAGTGTTTTTCAGGATTCTCTGATGAATATAAAGTTCAGTATTTATCAGAAATAGAAGCTTTTGTACATTATACTAGCGTTCAAGAAGTATAATAACTATATAATATAGTATAATAAAGTATAGAATAACTAGCGTTCAGAAGTTTTGGGTTAGTAAGAATTATTATTTATTCATTTTTGGGAAAGAAACTTAAAGAAGGGACGCATTAAACTGATCAAAAGTGACATTTATAATGTACAAAAGCTTCTATTTCTGATAAATACCGAACTTTATATTCATAAGAGAATCCTGAAAAACACTGATAATAATCATAAATCATCATCAACATCATAAATGACACTTTACTATATATTGTGCAATGGCAGTCAGTTCTTTAATGCACTTCAAAAGCAAAGAAAAGTCCAGTTGTATGTGACAGACTGTGATCATCAGGCCTGCATCACTGCACTAAGGCATTATTTGCACTTGCTTACCGACCCAAAATAATCCCACTATCATTTTTATAGTCAACACAGCATTGATCTGCTTTGGCTAATGCTGAAACACCCGTTAACGGGACGCGCGCACGCGTGATTGACAGGCGGGCAGCGGCGGCACGCAGGCGTGGTGAGCGCTCCCGCAGACAGGGGGCGTCAATATGGCGTCCTGAGGAAGACAACACAGCCCGACACCGCAGATCTTCGGGAGGAGAGAGCGAACGCGCATCAGACGTGATTTCGCTCCGTGCATCGCAAGCGTCGGGATCGGATGCGCACCGGAGGAGGAGGAGAGCCCGCGACACCTGATCGAGAATCTTCCAGCTCCGTCTGTGTTTGATGCTCCGCGCTCGGTGACACAACAGCAGGTGAGACCGAGGCGACCGCTCCTTTTTGGGATTCGGCTCGGAAATGTCGAGCGAGAAACCGGGGTTGGCACCGCTCACGGACCGAGAAGCGCCAGCGGCACCACCGGGCTCCGGTACCGGGGACATGATGGTGTCTGGATCGGGCGCCGTGGTTCTACCGGCCGGGGTGATGAACCCTTCGGTTCCGATCCGGAATATCAAGATGAAATTCGCCGTGCTCATCGGTTTGATCCAGGTCGGGGAGGTGAGCAACAGAGACATCGTGGAGACGGTGTTAAATCTGGTACGTGCGTTTTATTCTCTAGCGCGCGCGCGTGTGCTGCTGATACAATGATGTCATATGAGAATCAAATGAAACATCAATATCACCCTGTCGGGTGTGCTGACATCCCATTCACATTCATCACTGCCAGCTTACTAAATATCGTGCGCATAACGTCATAATCCATCGCACCGCGCGCGCTGCGTTTATCTGATGTGCAACATTGTGTCATCCACACGCCGGCCTGCGACAATGACTCGCCGCGCATCTCCTCTCGTGGATTCAGCAACGGGTTTGTGATATCAGATGTGTCCTAATGTGCGCTCCGTGGAAGACGTGGATTAATTCTCATAGATGTACATCAGTGTGTGGGTGTTATTAATATTCACGGCGCGTGAACTGAGTCTGTGATACTCGTTATGTTTAATGCTGTGTGTGTGTGTGTGTGTGTGTGTGTGTGTGTGTGTGCAGGCCACGGGCTGCTATAGCGCTGGATTAAAGCGGCTTTAACTGAATTCTTGTTATGAAACGGCTTAGAAAACGCATTAGCGCGGACCCGGTGAAGCGGTGCTGCTGTGAAGGAAGGGATGGAGACTTTCTGTACCGACGTGCTTATCAATAATTACAGTAGGCCCTCCTTACAGGCCCGGCCCAAGACTTCATGGGCCCTAAGCTTCATTTTATTTGGGGGTTCTTCGATACGGTTGATAGCTCTTGATCATTCACACACCCAGTATCAGTTGTATGAGTTGCTTGCATCATGGCTGTCATGTTTTTACCTCAGGTGTTCATTTACACTTTAAAGTGGTGATGAACTGAGAAATCAACTTTCCCTTTGAGCCTTTGATATATTAAAGTTCATGGTGATATAAGAATATCCTGTAAGTTTCAGAGCTGAAAACGTCCTTGTTAGTCAAAGAAAAGATTTTATGACACCAGGCCCAGAAAACGAGAGATCTCAGAATATGGCGACCTAGGGCTGTAACGATTTGACCAGAAATAAAAACCTTGATTAATTGAACATTTTACCGCGATTATGATTAATGAACAATTTTTTTATTTTTCTTTTTTTGCCCTCATAAGGTTTTTACTGTAAATAGGGGAGCGCGGGGTAAGTTGTGACGTGTTTAACCCTTTCCACACATGCCAGAATGACGAAACTAAGTGTGTTTACTAGTTGCCATATCAACATTATTTAGAGAAAAAATAGCGGCAAAATAAAAAAATCTCTGGAAGATATTACTGAACATGTATTTAACCATAGCAAAAGTACATTTCTTACTTAAAGCTACACTGTGTAACTTTTCTTAGCTAAAAACACTTAGTTCTTTCAAATATATGTGCTCATTAATGTATATTTACTTCTTTCAAGTAATAAAGTATTCTCGTAAGTTTATAATATGCCATTGAAAATACATACGGGTAAGGGGTTCGAATGGGGGTCGCCATGTTGCCCCTCCATCTTGAAAGTACATTAGCCAAAGAGGGACATACCCGTAAATTCAAGCTTCGCCTTTCGCGTTTTAACACTCGATGGCACCGTGTCGATATCGCCTACAATGTAAACTTCGCCTTACGCTAGTGATGTCGTACAATATACAGAATAACGATAGCACTGATAAAAGTTACTTCACTAAGATTAGCTTGCATTCGTCTGGGAACCTGAGAGCTGATGTTAGCAATGAAATGGTAAATAAATTACCAAAACGTAAAACTATTATTCATTTTACATAGATGTCATAACCTACATGTTAACTGACAAATTAAATAACTAAAAAAGTTACATTGTAGCTTTAAGTTTAGTTTTCATCTCTGTTTTTTGTGTTTATTTAAAATAAGACAAATGTGATATTATTGTAATCTTCTCTCTGTTATTGATCAGTTGAGATGTTGTTTAAAGCTGATCTAGCAGCAGAAGACACGAGCCGCGCTTTACATCCCAGTGGAGCAGATGGGCTGTGTGTTAACACTACAATGAGCCCCTGTTAGAAATATGACATTATATTCTACACTTTTATGAATTCTTTTGAGAAACCATGAGAAAGGGTGAATAATGACAGAGAGTTAATGTTCAGAAATGATTCATTATTATGATGTTTTGATCTGTGCTGTATTTAGCGAAGTGTTTGTTGTCAAACTCAAACATTTCAAACTAGCGCATTCAAAAAAATGCCATTCTTTTATTTTTAAAAGTTAATAATTGTATTTTGTTGACAAAATATTTTAGTTTGTCTTGTATATTTGTTTTATTATATCAGGTCACATTTAAAGCTGTCATTTGGTCATGTTACATTGAGCCCCACCTATGGGGCATGTTGTCACATTTCACTTCCATTCTTTCGGGGTAAATCAAGAAAAAAGTAAACACTGTATTAATGAAACACAACCACATAATTGTACTAGACATGTGTGCCATTAATGTGGGAAAAAATAAATACTCTGAACCCCAAGTGGATTTGGTCAAAAAGCGTTCGGTTGTGCCCCGCTCTCCCCTATTTTCTACTATTAAAGGTGGATTTTTTTTTTTTTAATGAAAGTGCATTTCTTTGTGATTTTAAAATACAGTTATTGTCTATGGGGCAGATTTCTGCTTGCTGTACATCAGAAACATTAGCACAGTAGGCCTACATTACATTTATCTGAATGCAATAATGAGAGGGTGATGGTGTGTGTGAATTACTCATTCTGTCTCTATTCATTATGAAGCTGTGGTGTGTACTTTCTTCAAAGGTAATAAAATCTATAACGGTTGAGTTTCCAAACTACTTTAGTGACTTTACTTTAGTCACAGGACGGTGCGCCATCTTCACGTGATGAGCGAGCTTCTGTCTGAGTGTTCATTTGTCACAATATATCAGGCATTAGTTCGACATAACACACATCTGATGGACTAAAATCGCTTTAATGTTCAAACTGGCAGGCCTTAAAGGATTAGTTCACTTTTAAATAAACTTTTGTTGATAGTTTCCTCACCCCCATGTCATCCGAGATGTCCATGTCTTTCTTTCTGCAGTCGAAAAGAAATGAAGGTTTTTGATGAAAACATTCCAGGATTGTTCTCCATATAATGGACTTCAATGGGCTCCAAACGGTTCAAGGTCCAAATGACAGTTTCAGTGCAGCTTTAAACGACACCAGACGATGAATAAGGGTCTTATCTAGCCAAACCATCAGTTTCTGTGAGAAACCCAGCAGTATTTATGCTATTATTTTACCTCTTATCAGATGAACGTGATCATCTCTGAGCTCCGCCATAACTTCCGCTAAGTGAGGTCAAAATACGATCATGATCATAGATATATCAATTTTCAAGTTTACTGAAATAAACTATTTTCATTAAATTCAACATTCAAAATTAAGTAAATCCCACGCATCATTTTTTCGCTGCAAGAAAACCTCTACAGACTGGTTGTCATTAATGTTACCAGATTATTGGTTGCTTTCTCAAATATTACACTGCTGTATTTGAAATACTGTCGTGATCTCTTGTTTTTTTGTTCTTGCTGAGAATCTTCCATAAAAGAGTAAGCTACATTTTTAATTTGCAGGGTAAAGGGGGAAAAACATTTATAGCTACTCACTACTTGCTTGAATTGTATATTAATTGTGCAATTGTGCATTAATTATACTATATAATTATTCTATATTTTACTATATTGAGGAACAAGTTGACTTCGCCTGCTAGGGAGAGATTGCTCATGTTTTGTTCCCTTTCTCGGTCGCCGGTAAAAAGAGCTCTTCTGATTGGCTGAACCGCTGCCTCACAGATGCTCAAATCTCTTCAGCTCCACATTTCACGCAGTATATGGAGCAGAAGTGAGAGCGCGCAAACTTGTCATTTGAAGGTGAAAAAACTGTGTTTGAGACTCGCAGCAGCAGATCCAGCAGTTGTGGTGATTGGACTTGTGATTGTGTTAGAAAAATATCTAAGAAAAGAAATGCATTTGTGACCAAATATTCTACAAGTGTGCATCTCTCATTGCATGGATTCACATAATAATTTTCGGATGTGCAACATTTGTCTGTGACTTCACATGTTTGATACGGTGTGTGAATGTGTTTGCCCCATATTCACTGCAGCATCTGTAGCAAACATGTGTGTGTATGAGTTCCTTCACGTGTGATTCGTAGAGCAGGATTTGTGCGCCTGCTGTAAAGAGTGTGTGAAGGTGTAACTGTTGTGTTGTGTTTGTAGGTGAGAAAAAAAAACTACAAGTTTAAAACTCCTAAAATATTTTTCTCTGGGACTTCAAATTCATTGAAACACGTGTGGATATGATCTACAGATACAAATTCCACTCGCACACGTGTTCAGGTGTTTGGAACCAAAAATACCTTCATTCTCTTCTGTCTTTCTGAGCGGTGTGTGTGTGTGTCATAGTCAGGTCATTCACAGTGAGCGTTCTCTTCTGTCTTTCTGAGCGTTGTGTGTGTGTGTGTGTGTGTGTCATAGTCAGGTCATTCACAGTCAGCGCGTTCTCTTCTGTCTTTGGTAAATGGTAAATGGACTGCATTTATATAGCGCTTTTAACAGACCAATGGCCATCCAAAGCGCTTTACACATTGCCTCACATTCACCCATTCACACACCGACGGTGGTGTCAGCCATGCAAGGCGCCATCCAGCTCGTCGGGAGCAGCTGGGGTTAGGTGTCTTGCTCATGGACACCTCGACACTTGGTCAGGTGGAACCGGGGATCGAACCACCAACCTTCCGGTTTGTAGACAACCTACATGAACCACTGAGCCACTGCCGCCCCATATGAGCCACTGCCGCCCCACTGCCGCCTCTTTCTGAGCGTTGTGTGTGTGTGTGTGTGTGTGTCATAGTCAGGTCATTCACAGTCAGCGCGTTCTCTTCTGTCTTTCTGAGCGTTGTGTGTGTGTGTCATAGGCAGGTCATTTACAGTCAGCGCGTTCTCTTCTGTCTTTCTGAGCGTTGTGTGTGTGTGTGTGTGTCATAGTCAGGTCATTCGCAATCAGCGCGTTCTCTTCTGTCTTTCTGAGCGTGTGTGTGTGTCATAGTCAGGTCATTCACAGTCAGCGCGTTCTCTTCTGTCTTTCTGAGCGTTGTGTGTGTGTGTGTGTGTGTGTGTCATAGTCAGGTCATTCACAGTCAGCGCGTTCTCTTCTGTCTTTCTGAGCGTTGTGTGTGTGTGTGTGTGTGTGTGTCATAGTCTGGACATTCACAGTCAGCGCGTTCTCTTCTGTCTTTCTGAGCGGTGTGTGTGTGTGTCATAGTCAGGTCATTCACAGTCAGCGCGTTCTCTTCTGTCTTTCTGAACGTTGTGTGTGTGTGTGTGTCATAGTCAGGTCATTCACAGTCAGCGCGTTCTCTTCTGTCTTTCTGAGCTGTGTGTGTGTGTGTGTCATAGTCAGGTCATTCACAGTCAGCGCGTTCTCTTCTGTCTTTCTGAGCGTCGTGTGTGTGTGTGTGTGTGTGTGTGTGTGTGTGTGTGTGTGTCATAGTCTGGACATTCACAGTCAGCGCGTTCTCTTCTGTCTTTCTGAACGTTGTGTGTGTGTGTGTGTGTGTGTCATAGTCAGGTCATTCACAGTCAGCGCGTTCTCTTCTGTCTTTCTGAGCGTTGTGTGTGTGTCATAGTCAGGTCATTCGCAGTCAGCGCGTTCTCTTCTGTCTTTCTGAGCGTTGTGTGTGTGTGTGTGTGTGTCATAGTCAGGTCAATCACAGTCAGCGCGTTCTCTTCTGTCTTTCTGAGCGTTTTGTGTGTGTGTGTGTCATAGTGTGTGTGTCATAGTCAGGACATTCACAGTCAGCGCGTTCTCTTCTGTCTTTCTGAGCGTCATGTGTGTGTGTCATAGTCAGGTCATTCACAGTCAGCGCGTTCTCTTCTGTCTTTCTGAGCGTTGTGTGTGTGTGTGTGTGTGTCATAGTCAGGTCATTCACAGTCAGCGCGTTCTCTTCTGTCTTTCTGAACGTTGTGTGTGTGTGTGTGTGTGTCATAGTCAGGTCATTCACAGTCAGCGCGTTCTCTTCTGTCTTTCTGAGCGTTGTGTGTGTGTCATAGTCAGGTCATTCGCAGTCAGCGCGTTCTCTTCTGTCTTTCTGAGCGTTGTGTGTGTGTGTGTGTCATAGTCAGGTCAATCACAGTCAGCGCGTTCTCTTCTGTCTTTCTGAGCGTTTTGTGTGTGTGTGTGTGTCATAGTGTGTGTGTCATAGTCAGGACATTCACAGTCAGCGCGTTCTCTTCTGTCTTTCTGAGCGTCATGTGTGTGTGTCATAGTCAGGTCATTCACAGTCAGCGCGTTCTCTTCTGTCTTTCTGAGCGTTTTGTGTGTGTGTGTGTGTCATAGTCAGGACATTCACAGTCAGCGTGTTCTCTTCTGTCTTTCTGAGCGTTGTGTGTGTGTGTGTGTCATAGTCAGGTCATTCACAGTCAGCGCGTTCTCTTCTGTCTTTCTGAGCGGTGTGTGTGTGTGTGTGTGTCATAGTCAGGTCAATCACAGTCAGCGCGTTCTCTTCTGTCTTTCTGAGTGTTGTGTGTGTGTGTGTGTGTGTGTGTGTGTGTGTGTGTGTCATAGTCAGGTCATTCACAGTCAGCGCGTTCTCTTCTGTCTTTCTGAGCGTTGTGTGTTTGTGTCATAGTCAGGTCATTCACAGTCAGCGCGTTCTCTTCTGTCTTTCTGAGCATTGTGTGTGTGTGTGTGTCATAATCAGGACATTCACAGTCAGTGTGTTCTCTTCTGTCTTTCTGAGCGTTGTGTGTGTGTGTGTGTCATAATCAGGTCATTCACAGTCAGCGCGCTCTCTTCTGTCTTTCTGAGCGTTGTGTGTGTGTGTGGGTGTGTCATAGTCAGGTCATTCACAGTCAGCGCGTTCTCTTCTGTCTTTCTGATCGTTGTGTGTGTGTGTGTGTGTGTGTGTGTCATAGTCAGGTCATTCACAGTCAGCGCGCTCTCTTCTGTCTTTCTGAGCGTTGTGTGCGTGTGTGGGTGTGTCATAGTCAGGTCATTCACAGTCAGCGCGTTCTCTTCTGTCTTTCTGAGCGTTGTGTGTGTGTGTGTGTGTGTGTGTGTCATAATCAGGTCATTCACAGTCAGCGCGCTCTCTTCTGTCTTTCTGAGCGTTGTGTGCGTGTGTGGGTGTGTCATAGTCAGGTCATTCACAGTCAGCGCGTTCTCTTCTGTCTTTCTGATCGTTGTGTGTGTGTGTGTGTGTGTGTGTGTCATAGTCAGGTCATTCACAGTCAGCGCGTTCTCTTCTGTCTTTCTGAGCGGTGTGTGTGTGTGTGTCATAGTCAGGTCATTCACAGTCAGCGCGTTCTCTTCTGTCTTTCTGAGCATTGTGTGTGTGTGTGTATGTGTGTGTCATAGTCAGGTCATTCACAGTCAGCGCGTTCTCTTCTGGCTTTCTGAGCGTTGTGTGTGTGTGTGTGTGTGCGGTGTGTGTCATAGTCAGGTCATTCACAGTCAGCGCGCTCTCTTCTGTCTTTCTGAGCGGTGTGTGTGTGTGTGTGTGTGTCATAGTCAGGTCATTCACAGTCAGCGCGTTCTCTTCTGGCTTTCTGAGCGTTGTGTGTGTGTGTGTGTGTGTGCGGTGTGTGTCATAGTCAGGTCATTCACAGTCAGTGCGTTCTCTTCTGTCTTTCTGAGCGTTGTGTGTGTGTGTGTGTGTGTGTGTGTGTGTCATAGTCAGGTCATTCACAGTCAGCGCGTTCTCTTCTGGCTTTCTGAGCATTGTGTGTGTGTGTGTGTGTGTGTGTATGTGTGTGTCATAGTCAGGTCATTCACAGTCAGCGCGTTCTCTTCTGGCTTTCTGAGCGTTGTGTGTGTGTGTGTGTGTGTGTGTGTGTGTGTGTGTGTGTGCGGTGTGTGTCATAGTCAGGTCATTCACAGTCAGCGCGCTCTCTTCTGTCTTTCTGAGCGGTGTGTGTGTGTGTCATAGTCAGGTCATTCACAGTCAGCGCGTTCTCTTCTGTCTTTCTGAGCGTTGTGTGTGTGTGTGTGTGTGTGTGCGGTGTGTGTCATAGTCAGGTCATTCACAGTCAGCGCGCTCTCTTCTGTCTTTCTGAGCGGTGTGTGTGTGTGTGTGTGTGTCATAGTCAGGTCATTCGCAATCAGCGCGTTCTCTTCTGTCTTTCTGAGCATTGTGTGTGTGTGTGTGTGTGTGTGTGTATGTGTGTGTCATAGTCAGGTCATTCACAGTCAGCGCGTTCTCTTCTGGCTTTCTGAGCGTTGTGTGTGTGTGTGTGTGTGTGCGGTGTGTGTCATAGTCAGGTCATTCACAGTCAGCGCGCTCTCTTCTGTCTTTCTGAGCGTTGTGTGTGTGTGTGTGCGGTGTGTGTCATAGTCAGGTCATTCACAGTCAGCGCGTTCTCTTCTGTCTTTCTGAGCGTTGTGTGTGTGTGTGTGTGTGTGTGTGTGTGTGTCATAGTCAGGTCATTCACAGTCAGCGCGTTCTCTTCTGGCTTTCTGAGCGTTGTGTGTGTGTGCGGTGTGTGTCATAGTCAGGTCATTCACAGTCAGCGCGTTCTCTTCTGTCTTTCTGAGCGTTGTGTGTGTGTGTGTGTGTGTGTCATAGTCAGGTCATTCACAGTCAGCGCGTTCTCTTCTGGCTTTCTGAGCATTGTGTGTGTGTGTGTATGTGTGTGTCATAGTCAGGTCATTCACAGTCAGCGCGTTCTCTTCTGGCTTTCTGAGCGTTGTGTGTGTGTGTGTGTGTGTGTGTGTGTGCGGTGTGTGTCATAGTCAGGTCATTCACAGTCAGCGCGCTCTCTTCTGTCTTTCTGAGCGGTGTGTGTGTGTGTGTGTGTGTGTGTGTGTGTGTGTCATAGTCAGGTCATTCACAGTCAGCGCGTTCTCTTCTGTCTTTCTGAGCGTTGTGTGTGTGTGTGTGTGTGCCGTGTGTGTCATAGTCAGGTCATTCACAGTCAGCGCGTTCTCTTCTGTCTTTCTGAGCGTTGTGTGTGTGTGTGTGTGTGTGTGTCATAGTCAGGTCATTCGCAATCAGCGCGTTCTCTTCTGTCTTTCTGAGCGTCGTGTGTGTGTGTGTGTGTGTGTCATAGTCAGGTCATTCGCAATCAGCGCGTTCTCTTCTGTCTTTCTGAGCGTCGTGTGTGTGTGTGTGTGTGTGTGTGTGTGTGTGTCATAGTCTGGACATTCACAGTCAGCGCGTTCTCTTCTGTCTTTCTGAGCGTTGTGTGTGTGTCAGTCAGGTCATTCGCAATCAGCGCGTTCTCTTCTGTCTTTCTGAGCGTTGTGTGTGTGTGTGTGTCATAGTCAGGTCATTCGCAATCAGCGCGTTCTCTTCTGTCTTTCTGAGCATCGTGTGTGTGTGTGTGTCATAGGCAGGTCATTCACAGTCAGCGCGTTCTCTTCTGTCTTTCTGAGCATCGTGTGTGTGTGTGTGTGTCATAGGCAGGTCATTCACAGTCAGCGCGTTCTCTTCTGTCTTTCTGAGCGTTGTGTGTGTGTGTGTGTGTGTGTCATAGGCAGGTCATTCACAGTCAGCGCGTTCTCTTCTGTCTTTTTGAGCGTTGTGTGTGTGTCATAGTCAGGTCATTCACAGTCAGCGCGTTCTCTTCTGTCTTTCTGAGCGTTGTGTGTGTGTGTGTCACACACACATAATATGGTCAGACTTCCTGGTTCTAGTAAGAACTGGAGCTGCTGCGTTTTGGACCAGCTGGAGTTTGTTTATTAGGTGAGCAGGGCAACCACCCAGTAGAGCATTACATGAATCTACAGCTCATGAACGCATCAGCTCACTGGTATTGAGAGCATGTGCCGTAATTGAGATATTTTAGTTATAGAAGGTGTTGGTCATGGAGTTTCCATTGGGGCATTAATTGTGAGTGCGGGGTGTTTAGAAACATGTCATTGAAGGGATGCTGCAGCAGTTGCTCTATGCGCAGGGATGCAGAGTTCCTGTAGCCGTGCATGTGGAAGCAGGAGGAGGAGGAGGGTGGGGGGGGGTTGCTGCAGTGGTGATGTGCTTGGAAACCTCCAGCCAACGCAATTTTAACAGAAGAGAGAAGCGCAGCAGAGAGAGAGAGAGGCTGGAGCTGCTGGCGGGTCACGTGATCCATAGTGTTCAGTGTTTCAGATCCGTGTGAAATATCAGCGTGCGTTTTGGATAATATGAAGTGGACAGTGGACGTTTTAAACGAGTCTCTGCCATCCAGTCAGCTCTTCTATTGTCTTCTATTGACCCATTTCAAGTAGAATATGTATATAACACAGTAGTTTTGATCACGAGAACCTTTATAGAACACCTTAACAATCACATCTAGTACATTTCCAGAGTAATATCCTCCTGGGACCCACGAATAGACTTTTGTTACTGTAGTGGACGTTATATTGTAGGGAATGTCACATGTCTCAGTCTGGATGTCCTGTGATGAGCACATTCGGGGCTTTGCAGAGACGCCACATGTGTGGAGGTTTCACCAGGGCAACAACAACTTCTAAACATGTTTAGCACTCTTATGGAAATATGATCATATTTTTTAATTATAATTTAAATCGGATTAATTTTCAAATTTTTTGTTTTAAATCAACATCTCAGGAAAATTTTATGGGGTTTCTAATCAAAATATGACTTTCTGTTCCAGAACAGGGCATTGATTTCATAAATGTCCACTGTAGAGACGCCGGGGCTAAATCATGATTATCAGGCATTCTGGAGACACAACAAGAGAACAGGGGAAGAAATTACATATCAATATTCCTATGAAATATTAGATATTATGAAAATGTTGTCAATTATTACTCCCATTATTACACTTATGTTTTCATTACATGTTGCACCAAGAACACATTAATATGCTAATTAGATGCAGTGTATAGATGCATTGTGTTGGATGGGAAAATCCAAGTAGGGCCATTTTACCCACTTACTGCATGAAGTAAAATGGTTTATCAATGCATTCCGTTATATCTTTCATAGTTCAGAATCATCTTTACATCTATCATTGCTTTCCCTGGGAATCGAACCCATGACCTTGGCGTTGCTAGCGTCATGCTCTACTGTTTGAGCTACAGGAAAGTTTGTTTAAAAAAAATCCTGAAACCTAAAAATCAATTGGTGAATGAAAAATAAATCCCATTGTTTTTGCCTATACATGCAATTTAATGTCATTTTATTTTTTAAACAACTGAGTCCAAGGACATATAACATATGAATACAATATCATTTTTCAAAAATGTTTTTTTTTTTTCCATTTGTTTCTTATGCTCTAAATAATGTATATTTTGCACGCGGAAATAGGCAATTTATGCGGCGAAAGTGCGGCGTATTTGAAAAAATGCGGCCCCGCATAAATATGCAGACTTTGGCTGATTATGCATTAAATCATGCGATCGCATAATCACGCTTTTCTGGAGGGACTGGATGGACTGGATTATGCTAAAGGTTACGCTGCGGAGGAGTGTGTGTTGTGTCAGGAGTCAGTAGGAGGTTAAGAGTGATGAGAAACTGATCTGAGGTGTGCAATGGAGTAACTAAAGTGTGGTCTGTGGAGCTGTAGCGTGTGCAGATAAGGTCCAGATGGTTGCCTGATAAGTGAAATGAGACTCCTCTTGTATGAAAGGGTGTGGGACTTTCATGTGTTATGATAAAAGAACACGGTAACAAAACCACTACAGCACTTTCCTGGACATGTGATCCTGCAACACATTGATTTTTAGATGTGGAGAGGAATGGATTTGTTGTGTTGCTGTGCATTGTGGGTCCATATTGACGGCTTCAGTCACAATGGAGATTTATTTGTGAAATGCACATTAAATGGTTTCTGCAAGTCACCATAATCCATCAGTCATTAAAGGGCACATATTATGCCTCTTTTCACAAGATGTGATATGAATCTCTGGTGTCCCCAGAATGTGTGTGAAGTTTCAGCTCAAAATACCCCTCAGATCATTTATTATAGCTACATTTTCACCTATTTGGGTGTGTCCCTTTAAATGCAAATGAGCTGCTGCTCCCCGCCCCCTTCCAGAAGAGGGCGGAGCCTTTACATGAGCTTCAGATACTCCATCAACAACAAAACAGGCCAATCTCACTCAGACCAATGTCACACAGAGCTCCACACTTTCACACTGAACGCTGAGTGGATCATTTGTGATGCTAGCTGTGGAACTCATCGACTAGCATGAGCCGTCATGTTCATCTATAGATTGTTGTGCTCGTGTGTGAGCGTAACACGTCTGTCACCCGACTATACAACGCATAATAAATGTGTGTGTCTGAATTACAGACGGTGAGTGTGTTCAGGATCAAACTAACGCCACAGCTCTAGTGTCTGTGAATACAGTCAGAGACGATGCTAACGCTAGCCGTATTAGCCGTACAGCGTTCAGCTCATTCAGAAGGACATGAGCAAACATTCACAGAATATGAAGTGCCATCCTCACTCGTTCTGATATGAAGCCCGAGTGTTGGTATCGACCCGTCCTTCAGAAACTAGTGTCTCTTTAGTCCAGCGTTACTGACCCTCAGTGCTCAAGCAGTCGTGCGTCAAATGATCTGGGCAAATATATAACATTTTACCGTCATTCTTGGGCACATTTCCTTCATCAGTGAACTTCACCCACGGTGTCCTCTGTGGCTCTGATGCCGGAGTCTCTGAGACACACACACACACACAGACAATCACACACACACACACACACACACACGCACACACACTCTGTGGCTCTGATGCCGGAGTCTCTGACACACACACACACACACACACACACACACACACACACACACGCACGCACACTCTGTGGCTCTGATGCTGGAGTCTCTGAGACACACACACACACACAGACAATCACACACACACACACACACACACACACACACACACACACACACACACACAGACACAGACAATCACGCGCTCACACACACACAGACAGACAGACAGACAGACAGACAGACAGAGAGACACAATCACACGCTCTCACACACAGACACAGACACAGACACACACACAGACACAGACACACACACACACACACACACACAGACACAGACACAGACACACACACAGACACAGACACACACACACACAGACACACACACACACAGACAATCACGCGCTCTCACACACACATATAGACAATCACGCGCTCTCACACACACACACACACACACACACACACACACACACACACACACACACACACAGACACACACAATCACGCGCTATCACACACACATACAGACAATCACGCGCTCTCACACACACATACAGACAATCACGCGCTCTCTCACACACACACACACACACAGACACAGACACACACGGACAAGCACACGCTCTCACACACAGACAGACACACACACAGACAGACACACACACAGACAGACACACACACAGACAGACACACACACAGACAGACACACACACAGACAGACACACACACAGACAGACACACAGACAGACACACACACAGACAGACACACACACAGACAGACACACACACAGACAGACACACACACAGACAGACACACACACACACACAGACACACACACACACACACAGACACCCACACACACAGACACCCACACACACAGACACCCACACACACACACACACAGACAATCACACGCTCACACACACACACTCGATTCACTATACGTTGGTGTTGTTCACATTATATGCACTTACACGCCGATTGCCAACAAAACACACACATTTGCTGCAGTTGCTTCATTTTTACTCACCGCCTGAACAAAGCTTGTTGATGGACGCGCTCTTGCTCTGTGTGTGCTCATCTTGGAGAAGTGCCCATATAAGGAGTTCCGCCCTTTATGATGTCACACAGGGCCACACATTCAGAAACTCATGTGAATCCTGAAGGAGTGTGTGTGGCTCGTGTTCCGAAGCTTTGTCCATGTTTATCATGAGAATCAACTCTAACAGTGAGAATGAGGCAGAATGCAGGAGCAGATCTTCCCCTTTAAGGGAAACCCTGTGTTAACTTCATTTAATGTTGCAATAGTAGCAGTAACTGGAGCTATTATGCTATTTTGGCAGAAATGATGTGTGCCATCGGTGTGGTGGTGTTTGTGCACCAGGGATGGAGAGAAGCGTGGCGTTTGGCAGGAAGCCGACACACATCTGTAGGCGGAGGAGACCTCATGTATTATTCAGCTCGTCTGTGCCTGAGTACAGCCGCTATCGATCGATGGTGAATGCCATTTAGCAGAGCAGATGTACCGATCACCTTAATTAATTGGCGATTCCGCAGGGCTTGAGAGAGGTCTTGTGCCTTTCAGGAAAAAAAGATACTCTGCATATGATGGGTTGTTTCTGTAGGCCAGTTCTAATTTCATCAGTGTCCCATTTCTCTTCAGTGTCTCCCCACGTGCTGTGAAATTCAGAGCAGAGAGCACATGTTGTGGAGCACTGCTGTTAGACCCTGAATGTAATTAGACTCGTCCTCAACCTCGTGGCCTTACAGTGGTATGCCAGACATCCGTGCCACCCAGCCTCTGAACAAATGAGCCGCGGACAGGGCTCGCTCCGGCCCCGGGCGCTCTTCATGAGGACAGAGCCTTATCATGTGCCACACGCTTGATCTGTAAGATCTTTAATGTCTCACCGGGGTTAAAGGCATAGTTCACCCAAAAACTAAATGTTTATGTGTATCTGCTCACCCCCAGGGCTTTGTTTCTTCAGTAGAACACAAATGCAGATGTGTAACTCCAGCCGCTGCAGTGTGATAGTCGTATGATGATGTCAATGGGGATATTTTAGAGGATGAGAGCAATGAGAGTAAAAACACACAGACACACGAATCCTTATTAAACCCTGCGGCTCGTGGCCACACATTGATGTCTGAAGACACGAAACCATCAGTTTCTGCGAGAAACCCAACAGTATTTATGTTATTTTTTTACCTCTTATCAGACGAATGTCATCTAGTGTTCCCAGCGCCATAACTTCCGGCGAATAAGGTCAAAATACTGGCGCGATCAAAGATATATATACGTAGATGCCTCATTCGACCGATCCGCGCAGGCACTAATGAGGAATCTATGTATATATCTATGATCGCGCCGGTATTTTGACCTTATTCGCCGGAAGTGATGGCGCGGGGACGGCTGATGCAGAGACATAGAAAAAAATGAAATACATTTTTAAATATGGATATTTTTCTTACACAAACGCATCGATTCGCTTCAGAAGGCCTTTATTAACACCCCGGAGCCGCGTGGAGCAGTTATATGACACACAGATGCACTTTTATGGACTTCAAAAACAGAGCAACTATTACTGCTTTTATAAAGCTTGGATTAGCCAGAACATTTTTAATATAACTCAGATTTTATTCGTCTGAAAGAAGAATGTCATGCACACCTAGTGAAGTAAATCATGGGCTAATTTTCATTTTTGGGTGAACTATCCCTTTAAATATATTTTACTGGACTGGTTTAAAACAACTTGAGTTCTCATTTATGAAGTTATTCCACCTAAGGACTGTGGATGATCTGATTGAATAAAACAATCTGAATCTGTTCACCAATCCAGCATTTATTTGATTAAAAATTCAAAAAATGCAGTAAAACAGTGAAATATGTGTTTTCTGTGTGAATACATGTTAAAATGTATGAATTTATCATCATAACTCCAGTCTTCAGTGTCACATGACCCTTCAGAAATCATTCTCATATGAGGATCTGATGCTCAACACACATTTATGATTATTATCAGTGTTTTTCAGGATTCTCTGATGAATATAAAGTTCAGTATTTATGAGAAATAGAAGCTTTTGTAACATTATAAATGTCACTTTTGATCAGTTTAATGTGTCCCTGCTGAATAAATGTATTAATTTCTTTAAGTTCTTTCCCAAAAAATAAATAAATAATAATTCTTACTGACCCAAAACTTGTGATCGCACGTATAATGTTACAAAAGCTTCTATTTCTGATAAATACTGTTCTTATGAACTTTATATTCATCAGAGAATCCTGAAAAACACTGATAATAATCATAAATGTGTGTTGATCATCAGATCCTCATATGAGAATGATTTCACAAGGGTCATGTGACACTGAAGACTGGAGTAATGATGATAAATTCACAGGAATAAATTACACTTTAATAATGTTTCACAATATTACAGTTTTTTATGACATAAATGCAGCCTTGGAGAGCAGAAGAGACTTCTAAACACACATTAAAACACTTTAACACACACACACACACACACACACACACACACACACGCTCTCTCTCAGATGATCTGCAGATGTATTTTCGGACTGATTTCTCACTGTAATCCTAGCGCTGGTCTATTTTCACATCACTTGTGTTTGTGTGTGTGTAGGGTCGCAGTGTCTCTTCTTCATCGTGGATCTTCCCTGACTGTATGCAGGGCTCCGGATCCCTGCGGATCTGACACACTTACTATTGTAGTCGCAGAGCCGATCTTGCGGAGTTCACCTCAGATAAATCAGGGACGGGCTGTGTCTTTGCTGGACTGTATTACATTAATTCCAGTTTGCATGCTCACTGGAAATATGTCGGCTGAAATGATAATATGCATGGCGGAAGAGATGCAGTGCTGTTTATGATACAGTAATATTATTGGCCTTTCTTAGATTCAGTTTCTCCTGTGAGCCGATCTGCTCCCTGACACCACACACACACACACACACACACACACACACACACACACACACACACACACACACACACACACACACACACACACACACACACACACACACACACACACACACACACACAGCCGCCGAGGGCCTGACGTTTACACTCCCCTGCCATTAGCAAAGCATCATAGTTGCCATGAAAACGGCATCATGGGATTGTGCCGCTTGCTTCCCACCATACCAACTGTTGTCATCTCTTCCCGGCCAACTGGATCAGCTTCTGGACAGGAGATATACAAAGAGTTTTTTGACATGAAAGCAAATGGCGTGTAAAAATAGTAAATATTGTAAGTAAATGAGTTAAATTTCATCTTAAAACCGTGTCCAATCAGTGTCGAGCTTTTTGTTGTTTGTTTACTATACAGTTACACTTTCATTCATAAGTTTGGGGTTTGTATATTTTTGAAAATATTTTATTATTCTCACCAAGATTGTTCGGGATGCACCGAAATGAGCATTCTTGGCCGAAGCCGAACACCAAACACGTTTTTTTTTTTTCGTTTTGTTTTTCTCATTTATTTTGCCCATTTTTTCACCATTTCATAAATTAAATAGTAAAAATTAGCTTTTTATTATTTTGTCTTGCTTTTTTTAAAGAAAAATAAATGACAAAACTACAATTTAAAAATTTCTTTAACACTGAACTTTTTGGCATTCCAGCAGACATTATACAAACAAAGCACAATATAACTTATAATAATAATAATAATAATAATATTATTATTATTATTATTATTATTATTATTATTATTATTATTATTATTATTATCTTCTCTTTGGCCTATTATACTGAGCTCTAGTGCAGATGAAGGCTAAGTGAGACTTTTAAGATCATTTACAATTAAAAATATTTTATAATATTTGATTCTATTAGTCTGCATTTACATTGGTTCCATCGCGTTGGTTGGTGTCTACTCTCTCTCTGTTCAGCGCTGCAGAAACACGTGTAAACGGAGACATGTGACGTTCTACAGACACACATATGCTCAATATATTATTACAATATCATCTGAGGGTGCTCAGAGTGTCTGCAAACGGACATTTCTGCGTCTGTCTCGGACACTTTAATGCTTCCACACTTCTGACATGTGCTGCATTATGTGGCGTTCACACCGGACGCGATTCGCGCAAATAATTTGAATAATCCCGCGTGAAATTTGCTTGTGACAACTACACAACAGACGCGAATTCGCGTCATGGGAGGGGCTTCTATATGAGCCTATATGAGCCAGCTCGTCTCGGTCACTTGACGTCTTTTTTGTAAAAAATACTACTATTAATGTGTGACAAAACGTAGTTTAAAGACTTTTTCTGGCGATAATATAGTTGTTTAAAACTCAAATCTGAGGTTAATTTATAAAAAGAGTGCCTATTTGCGTTTTCGGAGTTGTGAGATCCAGGCGATCAGGGGCATTCCGCGCTCGTTTACCCGGCGAGACCCGCCTTTCCTCGGCTAGTCCTTCTCACATTTGCCGCTGCTCTGGCTCTTTTTTTCTGCTCCAGTCTCGTTGTGAAATGGCTGACATAGATTTTGTTGAGAGGGCAGCTGCGCTTTATTTGCTGTGGAAGGCTGAAAAGCGGCGTAGACGCGTCCATCAGATCCTCCAGAAGCGCACCCAGCTCGGTGAGTTTCATCAACTCCTCCAGGAGCTGCGTCTGGATGACGGCCGCTTTCAGCAGGACTTCCGACTGAGCTCCGGGTATCCACATACGGCCACGATTATCTTGTCCTCCATTGTTGTGGGATTTCTGCCTCCGCTTGTAAATGCGTCACTACTAGAGCAAGCTCGTGATTGGTTAACGCGGCGCGAAATATCCGCCAAAGTTCAGATTTGCGAATCGCGCGTTCAAAACGCTCAATTCGCGTCATTCGCGCCGCAGAATGCCATTTCGCGTCTCTGCATTGACTTAACATGTAAATCACTCGAGCGAGTTTGCGTCCGGTGTGAACGCTCCATTAGAAGTGTGCGCGCCTCACACACACACACACACACACGCACGCACGCTGGGTGCTATATTTGATCGTGTCA
Source organism: Romanogobio albipinnatus (assembly GCA_023566225.1). Lineage (NCBI taxonomy): Eukaryota > Metazoa > Chordata > Actinopteri > Cypriniformes > Gobionidae > Romanogobio > Romanogobio albipinnatus. The sequence continues at coordinate 883,301 of CM042259.1, read as the reverse complement.
TCAAAAACGTCATTGTTCGGTTACATTTATTCTGTATTTTCACACTGGATGCGATTTTGACACACAAATAATATTTTTTGATCAGCTGTGTGTGTAATGAGTGCTTCCACACCAAACGCGAGTGTGCTGCGGCGAAAACGTTTATTTTTTTACGCTTCAATGTCGATTTATTTTTAACTCTCACAGCGGCAGAAAAGGCTTCAACTAGGGATGCACCAATGCATCGGCTGATTTTTGATCAATTTACAACCATCGGCATAATAATTTGTTAATTTGTTACATTTATATAGCGCTTTTCAAGGCACTCAAAGCGCTTTACATAGAAGGGGGGAATCTCCTCAACCACCACCAATGTGCAGCTCCACCTGATGATGCGACGGCAGCCATTTTGTGCCAGTACGCCCACCACACACCAGCTGATTGGTGGAGAGGAGACTGAGTGATGAAGCCAATCGTATATATATATGGGGATGATTAGGAGGCCATGATGGACAGGGGCCAATGGGCAAATTTGATCAGAATGCCGGGGTTACACCCCTACTCTTTATCGTTGGGCATCCTGGGATTTTTAATGACCACAGAGAGTCAGGACCTCGGTTTAACGTCCGAAGGACGGTGCTTGTTACAGTATAGTGTCCCCATCACTACACTGGGGTGTTAGGACCCACACAGACCACAGGGTGAGCGCCCCCTGCTGGCCTCACTAACACAATCGGCTATAGCATGAGAGAGGCCGATATA
>CM042259.1:822560-877560 GCA_023566225.1 Romanogobio albipinnatus | reverse complement strand
ATATAACATAGAATAGAATTAAGCAATATCGCAATAGCAAGAGAGCTGTTTTCATGAATATATTAGCGTGATTGCAAATGATATTGATTTATACAAACATTCTATAAACAAATAAAAGTTAATATTAAATTACATTTTAAACTGTCTTTGCTAATTCGGCAGCGTTTGGTTATTAAAAGAATCGGTTGCTTTGAACAAATCGGTTGAATAAAGGATTCTGTGACGGTTAAATAATGTTAATGTTTTAATGTTAAATTAATCTGAACATTATTTATGCAGGTGTAATCGTATCAATTCAGATGCAACTTCTGTGCCATGAATTTTATTGGTAACAGCGCTATAGTGTCTTACTATTCTAATTGTATTTAATTACCGTATTCAATATAAGTCATTTCTCAGACACTAGATATGGATCTTTTAGATGAATTTAAGGAGTGCTGGTCTGGTCTTGGTCTTGACTCGGTCTCGCCCTGTCTTGGTCTTAGTCTTGTCTTGGTCTCAACACCACAAAGTCTTGGTCTTGTCTTGGTCTCGGCACACGCTGGTCTTGGTCTCGACTTGGTCTCGGTTTAGGTGGTCTTGACTACAACACTACTAATTAGATGCAGTCAGGGCCTGAAATTCACTTTTTTGACCACCAGCCGCTGTGACTTTTTACCAGACACTTTTTCCCCTCTCCGATATGAAGCCTGTCCACCTGCTTGTCCGGATTTTTTTTCGTGTGTTGTAAATATAATTTATTCTGAAGAAATATTCTCAACAATGTTCAATCAGCTTTGACATATTTAAATCTGCATATCTTTGATATTTTTACCTTTTATAAAGGGCATTTCCCCCTAATCTTATTAAATATAGGCTCTGCTTCAGCTTTCAGTTTATATTCTTACATTTGATCTATAAATATAATAAGACACTGTAGGGCTGTTACCAATCAAATCAAATAATTTACACTGAAAAATTACAACTGCATTAAAAAATTTTATGAGATTGTTTTAGATATGTTTGAATATACAAATAAATATGTTTAAACATGAAAGTAAACCACCAGTGGGTTTTGGATGGGTTAATTATGGACGCTTGAACAAATTATAAATAATTTTTCATAAGTATGCAGTGTCATAACTACATCTCTCTGACGTTTATAACAAACCAAACATATAAATAATTTGTGTTTTTGCCGATTTTCCCATTCATTTCCTACGGTCGGTCACGAAGACAATGAACGCTACTTTTTTTTTTTTTACGACCAATTAGCATGCTTGAATCATGACCCCTATTTTTTTGTGTGTGTTTGCATCCCTAATGCTAGAAAAGTCACCAAGTTTCATATAATTCCGATGAAGCTGTGATTTTTAACATTTCAAAAGAGAAAATTTTCTGGTCAGAAATGACCAAAGAGCACCAGAGGGTTAATCCGTAGGGTTTAATATGGAGGCGGAGACAGGAAGGGGCCGTCCTCAAACTGTTCCCACAAAGTCGGGAGCATGAAATTGTCCAAAATGTCTTGGTGAAGCATTAAGAGTTCCTTTCACTGGAACTAACCCCTGAAAAACAACCCCACCCCATAATCCCCCTTCCACCAAACTTTACACTTGGCACAATGCAGTCAGGCAAGTCCCGTTCTCCTGGCAACCGCCAAACCCATTCAGGGGGGTTGCGATCTGATTCTGGGGGTCACGATGAGCTTTAATGCCATCCCATTCTTACACGCAACACGCGATAAAAGGTTTGTTATTCGTTCTAAAAGCAACAAAGGATAATTCACCTCAGATCTTGAAATTAAACAAATTGAAACAAGAATGTTCAAACTGTGACAAATAAGTATATTCTAAGACAAAGATTGTTTTAGTAACTCAGTATGCATTTTTCGTAATGTTTAAATGGTGTAATATTTGTGAATTTGATTATGTACTTATCTATTTCCTTGCGAGTGCGGTCAAGATTAATCTCTGGTGCCATACACTTGCCGCGAGAGCCCGCCCACACGCTGTTCTGATTGGCTGTGGTTTTTGATTGATTTGTTGCATCTCGCAGTCGTGCCGGACAGACATGTTGCTTGTCACTGGAATCTTGTAGTCGCGTGTAGTTAGGACACAGTGTTAATCCGTATGGTTTAATATGGAGGCGGAGACAGGAAGGGGCCGTCCCCAAACTGTTCCCACAAAGTCGGGAGCATGAAATTGTCCAAAATGTCTTGGTGACGCATTAAGAGTTCTGACCCCTGAAAAACAACCCCACCCCATAATCCCCCCTCCACCAAACTTTACACTTGGCACAATGCAGTCAGGCGAGTCCCGTTCTCCTGGCGACCGCCAAACCCAGACTCGTCCATGGGATTGTCAGACAGAGAAGCGTGATTGGTCACTCAGAGAACACGTCTCCACTGCTCTAGGGTCCAGTGGCGGCGCGCTTTACCCCACTGCAACCCACGCTTTGCATTGCACTTGGTGATGTAAGGCTTGGAGGAGTCTCTGTGCGATTGCAGAGCTGTTTCAAAGCAGATAAGTCGGTATTGTGTATCATCAAGCTTCTGGGAACGATTCTCTCCAGTATCCCTGATCCGTCTGGATGACAGCCCAGAATCTGACACTTATGTTAGATTTTTGAGTCGGAGACCATCATAAATTTGCTTGTGTTTGACGGCAGCGCGAGTGAAACATGTACCATATGGAGCGTATTTTAACTCAGTCGTTCCGCGCTGCTCTGTCGCTGTCAGCTGTCCGCACTGGGAATAAAGTTAGTACACAGACATTACTGCGATACTGTTATCACTGGTTTAGCTCACAAATCTAGAGATGGGTTGAAAATCTAGATCTCATGTAATCGCTCAATCAGTGTTTCAACGGTGGGACGATGTCAATAAAGTCGCTCGAGAGAGGAGAATCCTGGGAGTGTTTGCTGCAAGGTCAGGACACATTCCCTGACAATGAGACGAGAGAGGACAGGTCTTTCATAAACCGTTCTTTTCCTGGAGACGCAGTTTAATGGGATGCATGCTCACCTCGCTCCTCTTTTGGCGGGACGTGAGGCACAAATGCTCGGAGTAAGCATTAAAAAATCAATCACAAAATAAAATGGAGTCCATCTGATAACTCAGCTCTGCTTCTGCTGAAACCGTTTAAATTGAAAATAGATTTGATGCTTTCCCGCTTCAGTTTGGGAACAATAATGGGAAAAACAAAGCTTTGTGTGTTCAGTGCGTTTGCTGTTCACTTCTGTAAGGGTTCAGTTGTTTTTTCCCGGTTGAATTTGGGAATGTGAAACTGCAATGTCACAATCAAATCTGGCCCTCTTTAGCTCCGACATCCAGTGCTGGCAGGAACGTCATGTACGTCCCGGCATTACAAGCCTCTTGGAAGCGGAGATCGGCAGGTGTGAGTCGGATAAGCTGTTCTGCTCCAGATGAGATGCTCTTGAGGAGGAAATCAGGGCTCAAACCCTTACAGCTGGAAGCCACTGCACACACTGCGGCTTTATGGGACACGTAAGAGCACACGAGCATTAAGGCTGAACGAATTGGGATTTTTTTTTTAACCAATATTCCAATTGCGATTTAATATGCAATCTTTTTTTTTTGTATTCAACAAAGACAAACAATAAATAATTGTATTGTAGGGGTGGGAATCTTTAGGCACCTCAAGATCCGATCCGATTCTGGGATTCACGATCCGATTCTGGGGGTCACGATCCGATTCTGGGATTCACGATTCGATTCTGGAATTCACGATCCGATTTAAGGGGGTCACGATTTGATTCTGGGATTCACGATCCGATTCTGGGGGTCACGATCCGATTCTGGGATTCACGATCCGATTCTGGGATTCACGATCCGATTCTGGGATTCACGATTCGATTCTGGAATTCACGATCCGATTTAAGGGGGTCACGATTTGATTCTGGGATTCACGATTCGATTCTGGGATTCACGATCCGATTCAAGGGGGTCACGATCCGATTCTGGGATTCACGATTCGATTCTGGGATTCACGATCCGATTCTGGGATTCACAATCCGATTCTGGGAGTCACGAACCGATTCAGGGAGTCACGATCCAATTCTGGGATTCACGATTCGATTCTGGAATTCACGATCCGATTTAAGAGGGTCACGATTTGATTCTGGGATTCACGATTCGATTCTGGGATTCACGATCCGATTCAAGGGGGTCACGATCCGATTCAGGGATTCACGATTCGATTCTGGGATTCACGATTCGATTCAAGGGGGTCACGATCCGATTCTGGGATTCACGATCCGATTCTGGGATTCATGATCCGATACAAGGGGGTCACGATCCGATTCTGGGATTCACGATTCGATTCTGGGATTCACGATTCGATTCAAGGGGGTCACGATTCGATTCTGGGATTCACGATTAGATTCTGGGATTCACGATCCGGTTCTGGGATTCACGATCCGATTCTGGGATTCACGATCCGATTCTGGGATTCACGATCCGGTTCTGGGATTCACGATCCGATTCTGGGATTCACGATCCGATTCAAGGGGGTCACGATCCAATTCAGGGATTCACGATTCGATTCTGGGATTCACGATCCGATTCTGGGATTCACGATCCGATTCTGGGATTCACGATTCGATTCTGGGATTCACGATTCGATTCTGGGATTCACGATCCGATTCTGGGATTCACAATCCGATTCTGGGAGTCACGAACCGATTCAGGGGGTCACGATCCGATTCAGGGAGTCACGATCCAATTCTGGGATTCACGATTCGATTCTGGAATTCACGATCCGATTTAAGGGGGTCGCGATTTGATTCTGGGATTCACGATTAGATTCTGGGATTCACGATCCGATTCAAGGGGGTCACGATCCAATTCAGGGATTCACGATTCGATTCTGGGATTCACGATTCGATTCAAGGGGGTCACGATCCGATTCTGGGATTCACGATCCGATTCTGGGATTCATGATCCGATTCTGGGATTCATGATCCGATACAAGGGGGTCACGATCCGATTCTGGGATTCTGGGATTCACGATCCGATTCTGGGATTCACGATCCGATTCTGGGAGTCACGATCCGATTCTGGGATTCACGATCCGATTCAAGGGGGTCACGGTTCGATTCTGGGAGTCACGATCCGATTCTGGGATTCACGATCCGATTCTGGGGGTCACGGTTCGATTCTGGGATTCACAATCCGATTCAGGGAGTCACGATCCAATTCTGGGATTCACGATTCGATTCTGGGATTCACGATCCGATTCAAGGGGGTCACGATCCGATTCTGGGATTCACGATTCGATTCTGGGATTCACGATTCGATTCTGGGATTCACGATCCGATTCAAGGGGGTCACGATCTGATTCAGGGATTCACGATTCGATTCTGGGATTCACGATTCGATTCAAGGGGGTCACGATCCGATTCAAGGGGTCACGATCCGATTCTGGGATTCATGATCCGATACAAGGGGGTCACGATCCAATTCAGGGATTCTGGGATTCACGATCCGATTATGGGATTCACGATCCGATTCTGGGATTCACGATCCGATTATGGGATTCACGATCCGATTCAAGGGGATCACGATCCGATTCAGGGGGTCACGATCCGATTCTGGGAGTCACGATCCGATTATGGGATTCACGATTCGATTCCAGTTAAATTTGATAAATATTTTGGCCCAAAATGGTTCCGACACTTTGAGCTGAGCATGTTCTGCTGAAGTGTTTGTTCTTTAATTGCTAATGTGACCTTTGACCCCACAGACTGAACTAAATGAAGCATTGATTGGTCATTGGTTGAGCTGAACTGGTGTTATCTAATTGTGTTCTTAAATTTAACACCTGATTGGCTGATTGTGATCCATTACATCCCATAAGTGATCTGACATTATCAGGATCATATTTTATTACCGTTTTCTAAACTATAGCGAATAAACTGATCATGTGGGAGATGTTACTGTACAGATATTACTGTAAATGATCATTTGAGATGAACTGGTCAGACTCAATGGGCTTAGTTTGAGATTTTGATTCTTTGAGTGATTCATTAAACTAATGAATCAGATATTAGTTGTGCTGTATAATGACAGTGTCTTGCATTTATTTCATGCCTTTTAATGCCATCACATTCAACTCAGAGAATCTTCAAATTAATCTGAAAATCTATATTTTATTACCCAACTGTGATCTTCAATAATGTTTGTCAAATATCCAAAAAACGTGAGTGTTTCTCAGCACAAACCACACCCTCCGTCTCAGACACCTGACCAAACAACAGCCGGCTCTCCTCTCTCGTTTCTTTATAACACACACACACACACACACACACACACACACACACACACACACACACACACACACACACACACCCCTCTCAAACACTGCCATTAGATGCACATGGGCTTGTTTTTCTCTTTCTGTGTGTGTGTGTGTGTTGTTTATGTAATATCAGCACATCAGTGCATGTCCATCTCCTCAAAAGAACTGCTTAAAGGTCATATTTCTTTAATTCAGTGTTATCAGAAGAGCTTTGTGTCTCCGTCCGCATGTTCCAGACGTGGCGGATCTATTATAGGAAAGGGCAGCGGAGGGATAAGCTTTTAGTCCGACTGTGGACCTGCTCCAGGAGAAGCGCTGGCGCTGGTCTTTCACGTCTAACCAGAGGGACATTTACCCAATAATTGACAAGTGCGTGTGCAAGGAGATGATTTCAGGGAGTAGCAGGCGCTCGGATCCGCTCTGAGTTCTGCACACGCATGTAGACGCTAGCATGTGCCTTTGTTTGTGAACGAGACCAGGGCGAGGAGCGGTTACACACCTGCTCTGATCGTACACACACACACTGTCTTTCTGCTGATACTAGAGTCTGGGTCACACACACACACACACACACACACACACACACACACACACACACACACACACACACACACACACACACACACACACACACACACACTCACAGACAGACAGACAGACACACACTCGCAGACAGACACACACACTTACAGAGACGCGCGCACACACACAGACACACACACACTTACAGACAGACAGACACACACTCACTCACAGACACACACACACTCACAGACAGACACACACACACACACACACACACACACACACACACACACACACACACACACTTAGAGAGAGACACACACACACACACTTAGAGAGAGACACACACACACACACACACACTTACAGAGAGACACACACACACACACACACACACACTTACAGAGACACACACACACACACACACACACTCACACACAGACACACACACTCACAGACAGACACACACTCACAGACAGACACACACTCAGACACACACTCACACTCAGACACACACACACACTCAGACACACACACACACACACACACACTCACTCACTCTCTCTATCTCAATCTCACTCACACACACTCTCTCTCACACACACACACACACACCTTTTGTTGTGCAGACAGCCAATTGCATTCTCCACCACACTGCATATGATGCCAGATTTTCTCGCTCCACCCGCCCCAACCCCCACCACACACACACACACACACACACACACACACACACATCTTTCTTGTAGTTGGTGAGAGTCATATGAAATTCATGTTGGCCTAGTTTAGTCGTGCCCGCCGCTGCTCCCGCCGCTGCTCCCGCTGAAGGCAGCCGGTGGACAGAATTAAACCGCTCCGATGTTCAGCCCAGCTGGTGTTTCTGCTTCAGCTACAGACTCCGTGTGACTGCATTAGCCTGACAACACATCATTACGTTATTAGACATATGAGTGCATGCTTTATAAAGTGCTGCGGTGTGTGTGTGTGTGTGTGTGTGTGTGTGTGTGTGTGTGTGTGTGTGTGTGTGGGTTATCTGGGTCATTCAAACCTGAGCTGAATAATCACACAATGCAGTTTAGGGGATCTTGTGATAATTAAACACAACAATTTTGGGTAATATTTAAAATGAATATAGACACAGATAATTTTATCTGTGAAAATTATAACATGTTAAAATTGTCACTTTTTGACCGATTTTGTGTGGTCCTTTAAATGCAAATGAGCTGCTGCTCCCCGCCCCCTTTCAGGATGAGGGCGGAGCTTCAAGAGCTCGTGTTAGAACGAGACAGGACGTTTCTGATGAGTTTATGAGTTAACCATCTTCAGTCATTGATGAGCATATTCTGTCATGATGATCTCTAAAGCGCTGGTGTGGGGTAAGATGAGCCAGAGAATATCTGCTGATGAAGAGAGAACAGGGATAGTTTAGTGTAATTACGGTTATAACTGATGATGTCATCTGGCTTTATGACACGCTATAGCGCTTGTGTTCGTCCTGTATCAGTAAATGTGAGAGACGGACGACCCCGGGGGCGGGGTTATGTAAATTTCAGGGTTTGTGATGTCACTGCGTCAGGTTTTTACTTCTGGAGATTGTTTTTAGGCTTCAGAATTCATAGTAGTTGTGTTCAATGTTCTTGTGTAAGTCTTTCTCTCTTTTCTGTCACATGCTGTGCTTCTCACTTAGTTCCCCCTCTTCAGTTGGGGTAAGTTGGACCGACCCTGTGAGTTCACCCAAATCCCTCAAACCAGTCGGCTCGAACTCAGTCTGGCCCGGGAAATCTTGCGGCGGTAACGGGTCTGTCCTCCAACATGCCCTCTGACTCACTCTTCGTCTGGTGATAGACTGGAGGAGGAGGAGGAGGAGGAGGAGAGGGAGGGAGAGAGGGAGAGAGGGAGAGAGAGAAGGAGAGAGAGAAGGAGAGAGAGAAGGAGAGAGAGTCACTGAAAGGAGAGGAACAGAGGCTTTCCGACTCTTGTTTCCAGCACTGCAGGGCCATTGTGTTGCATGCTGGGGGAGTAACCGCGCGAGTTCTTTAGGACCCACATGATGCTGGTTCTGGTGTGAGAGCTCAGGCCTGCGGGTGGAAGGGGGAGATGAGCCGGACAAGAGGATCTGGGTCGGCTTTGTGGGCTGGGATGCTGATCTTTGACTCATTATCACTTCGTTCATTTGAAGTGTCGCTACGTTTACTGGGGAGTGTGAACGGCTCACAGAAAGAGTCCTAACACTACTTTTAACTTTTATTTTTGGTCTTTTTACAGTAAAAACCTTTTAACAATCGCACAGCAGCAACTACTACAACTGCAGTACACACACATGCAGTACACACACATGCAGTACACACACATGCAGTACACACACATGCAGTACACACACATGCAGTACACACACATGCAGTACACACACATGCAGTACACACACATGCAGTACACACACATGCAGTACACACACATGCAGTACACACACATGCAGTACACACACATGCAGTACACACACATGCAGTACACACACATGCAGTACACACACATGCAGTACACACACATGAAAGCGTCTCACTTAAATAAATATAAAAAACTACAAAAGCGCAACAAAATTACTCATTTAATTTCTCAAATTAAAAGGAAAACTATATATATAAAGATTAAAGATGGACGGACGGACGGACGGACGGATGGATGGATAGACATGGACGGACGGACGGATGGATGGGTAGATGGATAGACGGATGATGGATGGTTAGATGGATGGATGGATGGTTAGATGGATGGATGTATGGTTAGACGGATGGATGGTTAGATGGATGGATGGATGGATGGTTAGACAGATGGATGGATGGACGGATGGTTAGACAGATGGATGGATGGACGGATGGTTAGACAGATGGATGGATGGATGGATGGTTATACGGATGGATGGATGGATGGTTAGACAGATGGATGGATGGATGGATGGATGGTTAGACAGATGGATGGATGGTTAGACAGATGGATGGATGGACGGATGGTTAGACAGATGGATGGATGGACGGATGGTTAGACAGATGGATGGATGGATGGATGGTTAGACAGATGGATGGATGGATGGATGGATGGATGGTTATACGGATGGATGGATGGATGGTTAGACAGATGGATGGATGGATGGATGGATGGTTAGACAGATGGATGGATGGTTAGACAGATGGATGGATGGACGGATGGTTAGACAGATGGATGGATGGACGGATGGTTAGACAGATGGATGGATGGATGGATGGTTAGACAGATGGATGGATGGATGGATGGATGGTTATACGGATGGATGGATGGATGGTTAGACAGATGGATGGATGGATGGATGGATGGTTAGACAGATGGATGGATGGTTAGACAGATGGATGGATGGACGGATGGTTAGACAGATGGATGGATGGACGGATGGTTAGACAGATGGATGGATGGACGGATGCTTAGACAGATGGATGGATGGACAGATGGTTAGACAGATGGATGGATGGATGGTTATACGGATGGATGGACGGATGTATGGATGGATGGATAGACATGGACGGATGGATGGATGGTTGGACGGATGGATGGATGGATGGATGGACGGATGGATTGACGGATGGATTGACGGATGCATGGATGGATGGATGGATGGACGGAGGGATGGATTGACGGATGGATGAATGGATGGATGGATAGATGGATGGATATATATATATATAGAGAGAGAGAGGTTTGTGGCTCAGACACATTTCCTTCATGACGCTCATGTTCTGGAGTTTTCTGATGCATTATTAATGTATTTTCAAAGGACATCATTTGTCTTTATATTTGCGTAGATATTCCTCATTAAAGTTGACTCGAGTGATTGTGAAGGTTGTGTCGTCTGAGCTGGTTCTGGCATGCGGGGTGCAGGAGCCAGGGTCAGAGGTCAAGCCCTTGGCTCAGCCGCAGCAGCGAGCGAGCTCCGGCCCAGTGTGGTCTTGTGATGCTGGATTACTCCGGCTTACCCGAGTGATGTTCTTCTCTGAACACAAGTGGCTATTGTTCAGCCGGCCGTGTGCTCGAGTCTCAGCGCTGGAGAGCGGAAGCTGGGAGAGGAACAAAGGTCAGGAGCTAGAGGAGAACTAAAGGGGCAGTGTGTAAGATTGACAGATAGTGGTTGTCATGGGAACTGCAGTCCAAATTTAAAATCTAGTTTGCTGTCTCTCGCGGAGATAGGCCTAATAATTAATTTCCACAGAGCTGTAATAATTCTATGTTTATTATATAAATGTTATATAGCAGACGTTAATATAATTGAAGGAGTTTTAAACGAGTCAAGAGCCTGTGCTGGAGCAACTGCCCGGTGAGGAACTGCTGAACGAGATGAGCATTACAGAGAGAGAGACTTCCATTCGGCGCTCTTATTTCCAACATGCTCATGGCTGTAAAGTTACGTCTTTATCGTGTCAATTGTATTATTTATTAAATTAAGTTTATTAATTAAGGGATGTCAGTTGTTGACTCATCTCCCCTCAGACGCAGTCCTTTAATGGCAGGCTTGTACGCAATTCTCAAAACGTCCACAAGATGGCGGCATTTATCGGTGAATCCGATATTACACAGCCGATACCCGATTATATATCGGTCGACCACTAGTGAGTCATCACAGACCACAACAAAACAGACATTCTGACACAGAACACACTTTTCAAAGCAGAATAACTGGCTTGTTTTTCAGAGGAACGAGTGTGAACGGCAGGTTTCCTAAATATCTGCAAACATATGCTTTAGTACAGTCAAAAACATACATACAGCACCTTTAAGTGGACTTTGACGAACTGAAGACGATCAGTGCAGGTGTATAGTAGTGCAGGTGTATAGTAGTGCAGGTGTATAGTAGTGTATAGTAGTGCAGGTGTATAGTAGTGCAGGTGTATAGTAGTATAGTAGTGCAGGTGTATAGTAGTGCAGGTGTATAGTAGTGTATAGTAGTGCAGGTGTATAGTAGTATAGTAGTGCAGGTGTATAGTAGTGTATAGTAGTGCAGGTGTATAGTAGTGCAGGTGTATAGTAGTGTATAGTAGTGCAGGTGTATAGTTGTGTATAGTAGTGCAGGTGTATAGTAGTGTATAGTAGTGCAGGTGTATAGTAGTGTATAGTAGTGCAGGTGTATAGTAGTGTATAGTAGTGCAGGTGTATAGTAGTGTATAGTAGTGCAGGTGTATAGTAGTGTATAGTAGTGCAGGTGTATAGTAGTGTATAGTAGTGCAGGTGTATAGTAGTGCAGGTGTATAGTAGTGTATAGTAGTGCAGGTGTATAGTAGTGCAGGTGTATAGTAGTATAGTAGTGCAGGTGTATAGTAGTGTATAGTAGTGCAGGTGTATAGTAGTGCAGGTGTATAGTAGTGTATAGTAGTGCAGGTGTATAGTTGTGTATAGTAGTGCAGGTGTATAGTAGTGTATAGTAGTGCAGGTGTATAGTAGTGTATAGTAGTGCAGGTGTATAGTAGTGTATAGTAGTGCAGGTGTATAGTAGTGTATAGTAGTGCAGGTGTATAGTAGTGTATAGTAGTGTATAGTAGTGCAGGTGTATAGTAGTGTATAGTAGTGTATAGTAGTGCAGGTGTATAGTAGTGCAGGTGTATAGTAGTGTATTGTAGTGCAAGTGTATAGTAGTGCAGGTGTATAGTAGTGTATAGTAGTGCAGGTGTATAGTACTGCAGGTGTATAGTAGTGTATAGTAGTGCAAGTGTATAGTAGTGTATAGTAGTGTATAGTAGTGCAGGTGTATAGTAGTGTATAGTAGTGTATAGTAGTGTATAGTAGTGCAGGTGTATAGTAGTGTATAGTAGTGCAGGTGTATAGTAGTGCAGGTGTATAGTAGTGCAGGTGTATAGTAGTGCAGGTGTATAGTAGTGTATAGTAGTGCAGGTGTATAGTAGTGCAGGTGTATAGTAGTGCAGGTGTATAGTAGTGCAGGTGTATAGTAGTGTATAGTAGTGCAGGTGTATAGTAGTGCAGGTGTATAGTAGTATAGTAGTGCAGGTGTATAGTAGTGCAGGTGTATAGTAGTGTATAGTAGTGCAGGTGTATAGTAGTATAGTAGTGCAGGTGTATAGTAGTGTATAGTAGTGCAGGTGTATAGTAGTGCAGGTGTATAGTAGTGTATAGTAGTGCAGGTGTATAGTTGTGTATAGTAGTGCAGGTGTATAGTAGTGTATAGTAGTGCAGGTGTATAGTAGTGTATAGTAGTGCAGGTGTATAGTAGTGTATAGTAGTGCAGGTGTATAGTAGTGTATAGTAGTGCAGGTGTATAGTAGTGTATAGTAGTGCAGGTGTATAGTAGTGTATAGTAGTGCAGGTGTATAGTAGTGCAGGTGTATAGTAGTGTATAGTAGTGCAGGTGTATAGTAGTGCAGGTGTATAGTAGTATAGTAGTGCAGGTGTATAGTAGTGTATAGTAGTGCAGGTGTATAGTAGTGCAGGTGTATAGTAGTGTATAGTAGTGCAGGTGTATAGTTGTGTATAGTAGTGCAGGTGTATAGTAGTGTATAGTAGTGCAGGTGTATAGTAGTGTATAGTAGTGCAGGTGTATAGTAGTGTATAGTAGTGCAGGTGTATAGTAGTGTATAGTAGTGCAGGTGTATAGTAGTGTATAGTAGTGCAGGTGTATAGTAGTGTATAGTAGTGCAGGTGTATAGTAGTGCAGGTGTATAGTAGTGTATAGTAGTGCAGGTGTATAGTAGTGCAGGTGTATAGTAGTATAGTAGTGCAGGTGTATAGTAGTGTATAGTAGTGCAGGTGTATAGTAGTGCAGGTGTATAGTAGTGTATAGTAGTGCAGGTGTATAGTTGTGTATAGTAGTGCAGGTGTATAGTAGTGTATAGTAGTGCAGGTGTATAGTAGTGTATAGTAGTGCAGGTGTATAGTAGTGTATAGTAGTGCAGGTGTATAGTAGTGTATAGTAGTGCAGGTGTATAGTAGTGTATAGTAGTGTATAGTAGTGCAGGTGTATAGTAGTGTATAGTAGTGTATAGTAGTGCAGGTGTATAGTAGTGCAGGTGTATAGTAGTGTATTGTAGTGCAAGTGTATAGTAGTGCAGGTGTATAGTAGTGTATAGTAGTGCAGGTGTATAGTACTGCAGGTGTATAGTAGTGTATAGTAGTGCTAGTGTATAGTAGTGTATAGTAGTGTATAGTAGTGCAGGTGTATAGTAGTGTATAGTAGTGTATAGTAGTGTATAGTAGTGCAGGTGTATAGTAGTGTATAGTAGTGCAGGTGTATAGTAGTGCAGGTGTATAGTAGTGTATAGTAGTGCAAGTGTATAGTAGTGTATAGTAGTGTATAGTAGTGCAGGTGTATAGTAGTGCAGGTGTATAGTAGTGTATAGTAGTGCAGGTGTATAGTAGTGTATAGTAGTGTATAGTAGTGCAGGTGTATAGTAGTGTATAGTAGTGCAGGTGTATAGTAGTGTATAGTAGTGCAGGTGTATAGTAGTGTATAGTAGTGCAGGTGTATAGTAGTGTATAGTAGTGCAGGTGTATAGTAGTGTATAGTAGTGCAGGTGTATAGTAGTGTATAGTAGTGCAGGTGTATAGTAGTGCAGGTGTATAGTAGTGCAGGTGTATAGTAGTGCAGGTGTATAGTAGTGCAGGTGTATAGTAGTGTATAGTAGTGCAGGTGTATAGTAGTGTATAGTAGTGCAGGTGTATAGTAGTGTATAGTAGTGCAGGTGAATAGTAGTGTATAGTAGTGCAGGTGTATAGTAGTGCAGGTGTATAGTAGTGTATAGTAGTGCAGGTGTATAGTAGTGCAGGTGTATAGTAGTGCAGGTGTATAGTAGTGCAGGTGTATAGTAGTGTATAGTAGTGCAGGTGTATAGTAGTGTATATTAGTGCAGGTGTATAGTAGTGCAGGTGTATAGTAGTGCAGGTGTATAGTACTGCAGGTGTATAGTAGTGTATAGTAGTGCAGGTGTATAGTAGTGCAGGTGTATAGTAGTGTATAGTAGTGCAGGTGTATAGTAGTGTATAGTAGTGCAGGTGTATAGTAGTGTATAGTAGTGCAGGTGTATAGTAGTGTATAGTAGTGCAGGTGTATAGTAGTGCAGGTGTATAGTAGTGTATAGTAGTGCAGGTGTATAGTAGTGTATAGTAGTGCAGGTGTATAGTAGTGCAGGTGTATAGTAGTGTATAGTAGTGCAGGTGTATAGTAGTGTATAGTAGTGTATAGTAGTGCAGGTGTATAGTAGTGCAGGTGTATAGTAGTGCAGGTGTATAGTAGTGCAGGTGTATAGTAGTGTATAGTAGTGCAGGTGTATAGTAGTGTATAGTAGTGCAGGTGTATAGTAGTGCAGGTGTATAGTAGTGCAGGTGTATAGTAGTGTATAGTAGTGCAGGTGTATAGTAGTGCAGGTGTATAGTAGTGCAGGTGTATAGTAGTGTATAGTAGTGCAGGTGTATAGTAGTGTATAGTAGTGCAGGTGTATAGTAGTGCAGGTGTATAGTAGTGTATAGTAGTGCAGGTGTATAGTAGTGCAGGTGTATAGTAGTGTATAGTAGTGCAGGTGTATAGTAGTGCAGGTGTATAGTAGTGTATAGTAGTGCAGGTGTATAGTAGTGTATAGTAGTGCAGGTGTATAGTAGTGTATAGTAGTGCAGGTGTATAGTAGTGCAGGTGTATAGTAGTGCAGGTGTATAGTAGTGCAGGTGTATAGTAGTGCAGGTGTATAGTAGTGCAGGTGTATAGTAGTGTATAGTAGTGCAGGTGTATAGTAGTGTATAGTAGTGCAGGTGTATAGTAGTGCAGGTGTATAGTAGTGTATAGTAGTGCAGGTGTATAGTAGTGTATAGTAGTGCAGGTGTATAGTAGTGCAGGTGTATAGTAGTGTATAGTAGTGCAGGTGTATAGTAGTGTATAGTAGTGCAGGTGTATAGTAGTGCAGGTGTATCGTAGTGCAGGTGTCTAGTAGTGTATAGTAGTGCAGGTGTATAGTAGTGTATAGTAGTGTATAGTAGTGCAGGTGTATCGTAGTGCAGGTGTATCGTAGTGCAGGTGTCTAGTAGTGTATAGTAGTGCAGGTGTATAGTAGTGTATAGTAGTGTATAGTAGTGCAGGTGTATCGTAGTGCAGGTGTATCGTAGTGCAGGTGTCTAGTAGTGTATAGTAGTGCAGGTGTATAGTAGTGTATAGTGACTACACACACTGATTTTCCTCTGTGGCTTTGCCTGTAAGATCCGATGACAGACTTTACACTGAATCCTTCACGTCTCTGTGCGTGAGGTGTGTGTATCGCGTGACTTTGAGGTGTGTGTGACTGTGTGTGTGCCGTCAGCTGCGTCCGAGTGGGGCAGTGTTTCAGCTCTGATTGGTATATTTGGTTCTTGTTTAGAGTAATGGCTCCAGCAAAGCATTATGGGAAACATGGTCATTTATCAGACTGTCCCTGTGACCTCTAACAGTTCATGCGCCGTGTTTATCAGAATAAATATATGAATAGATTATAATATATATACAGCCTAATATACCATTAATACAACATCATTACAAATATATCATTACTATATCATTTAAAAGTAGAAATGTATAACTTCTTTTTATTTTAAATTTTAATGGTTTTTATTAGTATATATACATATACATATTATTATTATTATTATTATTATTATTATTGCTGTCAAATCGATCAATCACGATTAATCCAAAATAGAAGTTTGTTTACATAATGTGTGTGTGTGTGTGTGTGTGTGTGTGTGTATATAATTATGTATATTTGAATACACACACAGATTCATGTATATATTTAAGAAAAATGTGTTGAATTTATATATACAATATTTATATTTATATATAACATAAATGTTTATACATGCAAACATATACATACATGTGTGTGTATTCAAATATACAAAATAATTATACACACAACACACACACACACACACACACACACACACACACACACACACACACACACATATATATTAAGCAAACATTAATTTTTATTATCTTGGATGCAATAATTGCGATTAATCGATTTGACAGCTCATATTTTTTAATAAATAAAGGCTTAGGCTGTTATTTTTAAACCGTGTAATTTGTGTATAAAATATTTAAGTAATATTTTTGTTGAATTAACGGGCTATGAATGTTTAAATGCATGAAATGTCTATAGAAGGGTCGTCTCTCTCTCCATCGCTCCATTGGCTGTATGAAAGTGTTTTGATTATGTTTTTTTGCACAACCTTTGAAATGACAGGAAGCAGCGTTAGCAAGCTCTTGACTCATCTGAGCTAATGTACCTGCGCTTCTGCTGTTAATAGCATCTGTTTCCATAGGAACCCGGAGATGACCTCCCACTGGGATGTAACCTTCATTTACTGTGGATTCGCAGGCTCTGATGGTGGCCTGCTCTTACTGTTGTCAAGCTCTCATACCAATATTACTTAAGTCTCAGGGTCAGGGCAGTAATGTTAGAGTGTGTGTGTGTGTGACACAGCAAGCAAAAAATAAAAGGCCCTGTATTGTCGTGTTGGGACTGATGCCAGTGGTGTTGTTCCATTGATCCAGAGCTGTGTCTGTGCCCTTGAGCTCCGTCCCTTCTGCCCACCACAGCCTCGGCCAATCAGGGAGACGCTCGGTTTAACCCTTAAATGCATGACGCCAATCGTTCTTACATATTCAGTCTTTAGCGACCCGCATCTATATCTAACACAGATGGATCTCCACCTGTCGTGATGATAAAAAACTCCGGATATTAGTGTAACAATTACAGAAGGATAAAATAAAGCATATTTTGTTCCCTTCTGGAGTTTGGAAGGGTTCAGTTTGAGCAGATGTTTCATCACTTCTCCTCGTCAGAGCTCATTTCCCAGCACATTCAGCATCTGCCTCATATTCGCCATCTCATATTCTCAAAACTATCTTCAAAATCAATATATTGATCAGTGATCAATCACCAGATCCACCGTCAGACCGTAATATCAGTAAATCACTGAGCCGAGTTTTGCAGATCAAACTTTATTGTTTTGTTTTCTGCCTGCGGTGACTATGAGTGTAACGTCACTTCATCAGTGTGTGTGTGTGTGTGTGTGTCAGACATCGCCACCTTGTGGGATAAATGTGAACTGCACTCATTCCGTCATTAAAGATTCAATTATTGCTGTGCAGGAAAAATACAAGTACACGCACACACCTCGGGTCATTAGCGACCCTACACAATATTTACAAAAAATGAATGGGAAAACATCATTCTTTTATGATTTTATATTGTTTATAATCAATTGATACGAAGAAGGTTGATGTCTAACTTGAGGAGGAGAGTGAATGACGTCCCGGGTCGATAAAGACCCGAGGTGTGCATTTAAGGGTTAAAAGTGCTTTGGACTTTCGCTTTACTTCCTGAGGTTCTGTTTATTACGTGTTCTTTAATACCGACAAGACAATACTGCAGCGGCGTAATCACTCAAGTGTGCAAGTTATTACAGTTCACTTTTCTATTTATGTGGTCATGAACTGGCTTTTTAAAAAATGTTATACTGTTGTCTGAGGTCAACTGGTTTTTACATTCAGAAACCTCATCATGAATCAGTAATAGGCTGTTTTCTGCCCTGGTTTTGAGGCTCTCTGAAGAAACGCTGGGTTTTGATGGGCGTGCCGCACTGAACACTTGGACGTAAACGCCCACGGCTAGGATTGGATAAGATTTGCATATTTAATGAGCTTCAGCTCCTCTCAGTGCATGTGGGGATTGTTTTGAAAGCGTCTGGAGAAACGCTCACAGGACTCGACAAATATCTTTATCAAACAAACACAATAGTTAAACGCCTTGTAATGAATTTACTGTACATACATTTTGTTCGATGTTTAGTAACCGAATAAACCTTCATTCATTCAAAATGATTCATCTCTCATCACCCGCTATTGATTGGAATGATATTTTTGTATTACTTGGCGGGCCCGATCAGCGGATATAACCGCACGCGCACACACACACACACACACACACACACACACACACACACACACACACACACACACACACACACACACACACACACACACACACACATACACGTCTATATTACCAACAGGGGACCATCACTCCACACTGACCAAGAGGGGACCTGTGTTTCTAGTCATTTTGAAGAAACAAAACTTAGATACAAAATTTTGTTTTAAGGTCTTTTTTCATAATATTACTTCAAATAAGCATTTTTTTTTTTTTTTTTTTAACATGCCAAGAGGGGACCTGAACGATGTCTACCTATCCAACAGGGGACCTCCATAGCCTGCAATGGAGCTGTGTGTGTGAAAGGGAAGAGAGCTGGCAGTCAAGTCTGTCTTCATTATTTAATATATATATATATATATATATATATATATATATATATATATATATATATATATATATATATATATATATAATTATAATTATATAATGTTCACACAGGCATCAGGGAACACAATGAGCACACAACGGAGAAAAAGCCATGTTGTGGACATTACAGAAAATTATTTAAGAAATTAAAAAATTCTTAAAATTAAGAATTATCTTTAAGAAATTAATTCTCTGTTGTGTCTTCATACTTACAGTATATGATCCGTCCACTCATTTAAGCTTATTTTCAAGAACACCAACACTGTAAAAAAAAATCAGGTCTCCAATTGAAAATTTTCTAGTGACCGATCACATCTAAATTTTTTAGTTGGCCAAATTGAATTTCTTGAATTTTAATTGAATTAAAGTGCATCAATTTACAGAAAATTTTCAATTGGAGACCTGAATTTTTTTTTACAATAAAGGTATTTCAATGTGTGACTTATTTTTAATTAAAACATAGTTTCTGCTCTCTAAAATCCCAAAAAATGTCCTTTGTTTTTGAGATTTTTAGAGTGAGATTTGATTTCTTGCACCAATAAAAAAATAAATAAATATAGGACTGGACACGCAGAAATTGTTCTTTAAGGTAATAATCACAGGTCATCACTTTATATAGTAAATAATGATAATGTTAAACACAATGACTCGGTCCCCTGTTAGATAGTAAATCACGACACCAGTGTGTTTGCATTGTTATTTCTTGCCATAAACACACTGTAGAGATTTAGAGTTTTTATAGCAATAACTGAGTTTTAAGAGTTAAATCAAGCAGAAATAGTTCTCTAATGTATTAATTGCAGATCATCAGATCAATGATTATGTTAAACACAATGACTCGGTCCCCGGTTAGATAGTAAATCACGACACCAGTGTGTTTGCGTTGTCATTTCTTGCCATCTCAAACACACTGTAGAGATTTAGAGTTTTTATAGCAATAACTGAGTTTTAAGAGTTAAATCAAGCAGAAATATTTCTCTAATGTATTAATTGCAGATCATCAGATCAATGATTATGTTAAACACAATGACTCGGTCCCCTGTTAGATAGTAAATCATGACACCAGTGTGTTTGCATTGTCATTTCTTGCCATCATAAACACACTGTAGAGATTTAGAGTTTTTATAGCAATAACTGAGTTTTAAGAGTTAAATCAAGCAGAAATATTTCTCTAATGTATTAATTGCAGATCATCAGATCAATGATTATGTTAAACACAATGACTCGGTCCCCTGTTAGATAGTAAATCACGACACCAGTGTGTTTGTGTTGTCATTTCTTGCCACCATAAACACACTGTAGAGATTTAGAGTTTTTATAGCAATAACTGAGTTTTAAGAGTTAAATCAAGCAGAAATATTTCTCTAATGTATTAATTGCAGATCCTCTTTGAATAATGATTATGTTAAACACAATGACTCGGTCCCCTGTTAGATAGTAAATCACGACACCAGTGTGTTTGCGTTGTCATTTCTTGCCATCATAAACACACTGTAGAGATTTAGAGTTTTTATAGCAATAACTGAGTTTTAAGAGTTAAATCAAGCAGAAATATTTCTCTAATGTATTAATTGCAGATCATCAGATCAATGATTATGTTAAACACAATGACTCGGTCCCCTGTTAGATAGTAAATCACGACACCAGTGTGTTTGCGTTGTCATTTCTTGCCATCATAAACACACTGTAGAGATTTAGAGTTTTTATAGCAATAACTGAGTTTTAAGAGTTAAATCAAGCAGAAATATTTCTCTAATGTATTAATTGCAGATCATCTTTGAATAAGGATTATGTTAAACACAATGACTCGGTCCCCTGTTAGATAGTAAATCACGACACCAGTGTGTTTGCGTTGTCATTTCTTGCCATCATAAACACACTGTAGAGATTTAGAGTTTTTATAGCAATAACTGAGTTTTAAGAGTTAAATCAAGCAGAAATATTTCTCTAATGTATTAATTGCAGATCCTCTTTGAATAATGATTATGTTAAACACAATGACTCGGTCCCCTGTTAGATAGTAAATCACGACACCAGTGTGTTTGCGTTGTCATTTCTTGCCATCTCAAACACACTGTAGAGATTTAGAGTTTTTATAGCAATAACTGAGTTTTAAGAGTTAAATCAAGCAGAAATATTTCTCTAATGTATTAATTGCAGATCATCTTTGAATAAGGATTATGTTAAACACAATGACTCGGTCCCCTGTTAGATAGTAAATCACGACACCAGTGTGTTTGCGTTGTCATTTCTTGCCATCATAAACACACTGTAGAGATTTAGAGTTTTTATAGCAATAACTGAGTTTTAAGAGTTAAATCAAGCAGAAATATTTCTCTAATGTATTAATTGCAGATCCTCTTTGAATAATGATTATGTTAAACACAATGACTCGGTCCCCTGTTAGATAGTAAATCACGACACCAGTGTGTTTGCGTTGTCATTTCTTGCCATCTCAAACACACTGTAGAGATTTAGAGTTTTTATAGCAATAACTGAGTTTTAAGAGTTAAATCAAGCAGAAATAGTTCTCTAATGTATTAATTGCAGATCATCTTTGAATAATGATTATGTTAAACACAATGACTTGGTCCCCTGTTAGATAGTAAATCACGACACCAGTGTGTTTGCGTTGTCATTTCTTGCCATCATAATCACACTGTAGAGATTTAGAGTTTTTATAGCAATAACTGAGTTTTAAGAGTTAAATCAAGCAGAAATAGTTCTCTAATGTATTAATTGCAGATCATCTTTGAATAATGATTATGTTAAACACAATGACTTGGTCCCCTGTTAGATAGTAAATCACGACACCAGTGTGTTTGCATTGTCATTTCTTGCCATCATAAACACACTGTAGAGATTTAGAGTTTTTATAGCAATAATTGAGTTTTAAGAGTTAAATCAAGCAGAAATATTTCTCTAATGTATTAATTGCAGATCATCTTTGAATAATGATTATGTTAAACACAATGACTCGGTCCCCTGTTAGATAGTAAATCACGACACCAGTGTGTTTGCGTTGTAATTTCTTGCCATCTCAAACACACTGTAGAGATTTAGAGTTTTTATAGCAATAACTGAGTTTTAAGAGTTAAATCAAGCAGAAATATTTCTCTAATTTATTAATTGCAGATCATCTTTGAATAATGATTATGTTAAACACAATGTCTCGGTCCCCTGTTAGATAGTAAATCATGACACCAGTGTGTTTGCTTTGTCATTTCTTGCCATCTCAAACACACTGTAGATATTCACTGTATATATTGAGATAACTCAATTATATGGTGACTTGCATTAAAAATGTTTATTCGTCTCAATTAAATTTTTAAAGACTTTTAACATTGACACTTTAGTTGTTTAACCAACTGATGATTTTCAACTCAGCAATCAACACACAACTGAGTTTTGACCTCCAAAATCTTATTATAGTGTATTTTTATGGTAAGTATTGGTGTTTTATGTTTTAAATCAAGCAGAAATCACTCTTTAAGGAAACAATTGCAGGTCACACTTTATACAGTGAACATGATTTCCTTAAATTGACTTAAGTCCCCTGTTGGATGGTAAAACACAACGCCTGTTTGATTGCTTTGCCATTTCTTGCCATCACAAACACACTGTACAGATTTTGAAGGTCAGAACTAAATTTTATGGTGACTTGCATGAAAATTTTCATCCGTCTCAATTAAATTATGCAAACTGAATGACTTTTAACATTGACACTTTAGTTGAAGATTTTCAACTCAACAATCAACACACAACTGAGTTTTGACCTCAAAAATCATTATACAGTGTATATTAAATTTAAATAAAAAATATAAAATTTCTTTACAAAACAAGTTTGACTCTCTACTGCTTATTCATTATTGTTTATGCTACATGGTCCATGTTTACATTACAGTATAAAATTGTTCCTAAGTTTTCCCCTTTTATATAGATGGTAATGACTAAATATCCTCGCACACCGAAATTTTCACACATTAAAAAAAAGATCAAGCACGTTTACACACAGCCTCTGAAACTTTCCTTCGTCATAAAAAAAAATCTGATCAGGTTCGGTTTTCTGCATTTTTCACATCCATAGCAAGCATTTTAAGAGGGGTTTAAAATTTCTGTGTTATTCATTTTTGTGTTCAAATTTTGAACATAAGTTGAACAGTTTAAAAAAGAAAGTGTGAACGTTCAAATTAGCCTTTATAGTTCATAAAGTTTTGCTGGCGTTTGTATCTAATTGAGAAAAGAATGAATGTAAATTGAAAGATGTCGTCATTGAACGCATTTTGTGCCAAAGCAAATAAATGATTCAAAGTTTAGCCACATAGGCTGATGTGATCCCTGAGTGAAGAGTTTTGAAAAAGTGATGCGTATGCAGAAATGTGTCCTAGCAGATGTTTAAAAAACCCTGTAATATCACTATTAGTAAGGGATCACTGTATAATATCAGTCTTTAAATGTGAGATATTTAAAGTGAACCTAAAGTATACTTGCAATAGTGTGATTTTAGCACAATTAAATATACTTAATGGATGTTTCGCAAAAGCGTTGTTTAGTGATATTGCGTCCTTGTGTTCCTGCTCTACGTCATCATCAACTGTCGAAGTTCAATTACAATACTCAAGAACACATGTACAGAGGATGCACAAAAGTACCCAGATGCGATCTCTGACTCATAACACTCACACACGTGGAAGAAAACGGACAATTCTCTTCTGATAGCATATAATTCAGTGGAAAAAGAAGTAAACTTGAGAATTACATATGGCATATCTTGCTTTATTATGCTGAGATTGATCGAGCCTGGTATAAATAACTCCATACAGATCTATTGTTTTACAAAAATAATATATTGTTTACAAAAGGAGAAAACGTGTGTACTTTAATGTAAACTTGGACCATGAGACATAAACTGAAGTTAACAGCAAAAAAAAAAATACTATAATGCTGACTTTTGTTAGTGTTTTTTGTTGTATGAGTTAAAAGTGTATATGTTGGGTGAATCCTTGTTGTGTTCTGGAAGAATGAGTTGACTTAAGACATCAATGAAGTGTTTTGGTAGTTTTAGCACATTTTGAACGTGAAATTAACTGCTTGGCTAAGAAAAGAGAAAGGTGTCCTAGCGATTGTAGCTGAGAGATAGACGTCAAACAGACTCAAACAAAGACCCAGAATTCTGTGGTGTTACAGTGCTGTAAATGGCTGCTGTAAGGTTTCTTTATGAAATAACAGGCACAATGGCCAAGATATTTCTGCAAAAACTCCAAAGTAATGTTCGGTTGCAGTGAGAAACTAAAAAAACTCATGCATCCTTAATGTGTGTATTTAGCCTAGTGTAGTGTAGCCTAGTCAGTTTCCTTACACATCCCCCAAACCCTATTTACATATGAATACAGGAAAGGCCAAAGCCATTGTCTCACAGGTGAGGAATAGGCCTTACAGAGCTTCTACACCCATGTCACAGAAACAAACTTCTCAAACAAACTAGAGAAGACGCTGGGATTTACCTGGGAAAATTAAATCAATGTGCACTTTTTCCAATCCCTACGACACATTTTTCAATACTTGGGTCACTTTTTTAAAACTCTTCACACACTTCTCCAAAATGAATTTCAGCTTGGCACAGCAGTTATTTTAATGTTCAAAATGCACTAAAACTACCAAAAAGGATTCTGAGGATTCAAAGGAATCACCCAACAAACACACTTTTTCAATCATAAAACACAGACCTAAAACACATGATCATTACACAATGTTTTCTTTTGTAAAATTTTCTTTTCAAAACAAGACTTACACTATAATTCACTGCAGTTTATGTTACATGGTCCTTGGTCCAGTACAGTATAACATTATTCCTAAATGTTTCCCTTTTGAATGGATGGCAATGCAATTTAAAAACTAACACCAGCTAAATCTATTTGTTTTGATAGTATTTTATATTTTATATTCAAAATACAACCCCAAATCAGAAAAAGTTGGGACAGTTTGGAAAACGCAAAAAAAAAAGAAAAGAAAAAAAGAGGTGATTTCTAAATTTACTTTGACTTGTATTTCATTGCAAACAATATGAACACAAAATATTTCATGTTTTGTCTGGTCAACTTCATGTCATTTGTAAATATGCATCCTTTCCTGTCATTCAGACCTGCAACACATTTCAAAAAAAGTTGGGACAGTAAAGCATTTAACACTTTGTAATGTTGCCATTCCTTTTCACAACACTTAAAAGACGTTTAGGGACTGAAGACACCAAGTGATGAAGTGTTTCAGGTGTAATTTTGTCTTAAGGCGGGCAACAGTACGGGGTCTTCGTTGTCCACATTCTCTATTGGAGACAGGTCGGGACTGAGGCAGGCCAGTCAAGTGCCCGAACCCTCTTCCTCCGCAGCCAGGACTTTGTAATGTGTGCAGAATGTGGTTTTGCATTGTCTTGTTGAAATATGCATGGACCTCCCTGGAAAAGATGTCTTCTTGAAGGCAGCATATTATGCTCCAAAATCTCGATGTACTTTTCAGCATTAATGGTGCCTTCACAGGACCTTTCTTGGATGCTGCTTTTGTAGCAAATCATAATTACAATCACCTGTTGACATCACCTGTTTCAAATCACATCATTATTTAGCCATTTTACCTCAATACTAGCCCTAAATTGCTCCTGTCCCAACTTTTTTTGAAATGTGTCTGAATTGCAGGTCTGAATGAAAGGAAAGGATGCATATTTACAAATGACATGAAGTTGACCAGACAAAACATGAAATATTTTGTGTTCATATTGTCTGCAATGAAATACAAGTCAAAGTAAATTTAGAATTTGACTTTTTTTTGTATTTGCGTTTTCCATACTGTCCCAACTTGTTCTGATTTGGGGTTGTATATTTCAATATGATATTACTGTCTAAATGTAGCAAATTTCTATTATTTTTTTAGTTTTGTGTTAAATTTTGAACATAAGTTTAACAGTTTTGAAAAGAGAATGTAAAAATGTTCAAATTGGCCTGTATAGTACATAATGTTTTGGTGGTGTTTGTGTCAAAGTCAGAAAAGAATGAATGTAAATTGAAAGATGTCGTCATTGAACACATTTTGTGCCCAAAGCAATGATAAATGATCCAGAGTTTAGCCACATAGACTGATGTGATCCCTGAGTGAAGACAAAAAGTGAACAGTGAAAAAGTGATGAGGATTGAGAAATGTGTCCCAGCAAATGTAAAAAAAAAAAAAAACTGTTGACATGTTTTAAATTGTTTTAAAAATTAAATTAAATTAAATTAAATAAATTTTCATCTTATTAGAAGTGATATTTTCTTGGTGTTTAGCCCCACAGCTTTCTGCATATCGCTTTACGCTTTTTTTTTATTGCATTGGCCAATACTAAATTGATATGTTAAAAACTGTGAATCATTTTTCATTGCTTTCACACAAAATGCATTCAATGACCACATTTTCCAAAATCCACGAACACTTTTGTTATTCGTACCTAACCATCTGCAAAACTATATATTTTTAGCACATTCTTTGAATGCTAACACACTGCTTTCAGAACTGATCAAACACATTCAAGTCTGAACGATGATCAACTCATTTCTGCAGGAATTATATTAAAATCCAAAGGGACCCACTTTATATAAGGTGGCCTTAACTACTATGTACTAACATTTTAATTATCCATTTGATACAATGCACTTATTGTGTACATACATGTCTTTACATTGTACTTACATTTTTAAATATACCTGCATGTAATTACATCTGTAATTAATTTCTGTAGTTACATCTTGTTTTGAAAAGGAAATTTTACAAAAGAAAACATTGTGTAATGATCATGTGTTTTAGGTCTGTGTTTTATGATTGAAAAAGTGTGTTTGTTGGGTGATTCCTTTGAATCCTCAGAATCCTTTTTGGTAGTTTTAGTGCATTTTGAACATTAAAATAACTGCTGTGCCAAGCTGAAATTCATTTTGGAGAAGTGTGTGAAGAGTTTTAAAAAAGTGACCCAAGTATTGAAAAATGTGTCGTAGGGATTGGAAAAAGTGCACATTGATTTAATTTTCCCAGGTAAATCCCAGCGTCTTCTCTAGTTTGTTTGAGAAGTTTGTTTCTGTGACATGGGTGTAGAAGCTCTGTAAGGCCTATTCCTCACCTGTGAGACAATGGCTTTGGCCTTTCCTGTATTCATATGTAAATAGGGTTTGGGGGATGTGTAAGGAAACTGACTAGGCTACACTACACTAGGCTAAATACACACATTAAGGATGCATGAGTTTTTTTAGTTTCTCACTGCAACCGAACATTACTTTGGAGTTTTTGCAGAAATATCTTGGCCATTGTGCCTGTTATTTCATAAAGAAACCTTACAGCAGCCATTTACAGCACTGTAACACCACAGAATTCTGGGTCTTTGTTTGAGTCTGTTTGACGTCTATCTCTCAGCTACAATCGCTAGGACACCTTTCTCTTTTCTTAGCCAAGCAGTTAATTTCACGTTCAAAATGTGCTAAAACTACCAAAACACTTCATTGATGTCTTAAATCAACTCATTCTTCCAGAACACAACAAGGATTCACCCAACATATACACTTTTAACTCATACAACAAAAAACACTAACAAAAGTCAGCATTATAGTATTTTTTTTTTTGCTGTTAACTTCAGTTTATGTCTCATGGTCCAAGTTTACATTAAAGTACACACGTTTTCTCCTTTTGTAAACAATATATTATTTTTGTAAAACAATAGATCTGTATGGAGTTATTTATACCAGGCTCGATCAATCTCAGCATAATAAAGCAAGATATGCCATATGTAATTCTCAAGTTTACTTCTTTTTCCACTGAATTATATGCTATCAGAAGAGAATTGTCCGTTTTCTTCCACGTGTGTGAGTGTTATGAGTCAGAGATCGCATCCGGGTACTTTTGTGCATCCTCTGTACATGTGTTCTTGAGTATTGTAATTGAACTTCGACAGTTGATGATGACGTAGAGCAGGAACACAAGGACGCAATATCACTAAACAACGCTTTTGCGAAACATCCATTAAGTATCTTTAATTGTGCTAAAATCACACTATTGCAAGTATACTTTAGGTTCACTTTAAATATCTCACATTTAAAGACTGATATTATACAGTGATCCCTTACTAATAGTGATATTACAGGGTTTTTTAAACATCTGCTAGGACACATTTCTGCATACGCATCACTTTTTCAAAACTCTTCACTCAGGGATCACATCAGCCTATGTGGCTAAACTTTGAATCATTTATTTGCTTTGGCACAAAATGCGTTCAATGACGACATCTTTCAATTTACATTCATTCTTTTCTCAATTAGATACAAACGCCAGCAAAACTTTATGAACTATAAAGGCTAATTTGAACGTTCACACTTTCTTTTTTAAACTGTTCAACTTATGTTCAAAATTTGAACACAAAAATGAATAACACAGAAATTTGAAACCCCTCTTAAAATGCTTGCTATGGATGTGAAAAATGCAGAAAACTGAACCTGATCAGATTTTTTTTATGACGAAGGAAAGTTTCAGAGGCTGTGTGTAAACGTGCTTGATCTTTTTTTTAATGTGTGAAAATTTCGGTGTGCAAGGATATTTAGTCATTACCATCTATATAAAAGGGGAAAACTTAGGAACAATTTTATACTGTAATGTAAACATGGACCATGTAGCATAAACAATAATGAATAAGCAGTAGAGAGTCAAACGTGTTTTGTAAAGAAATTTTTTATTTTTTATTTAAATTTAATATACACTGAATAATGATTTTTGAGGTCAAAACTCAGTTGTGTGTTGATTGTTGAGTTGAAAATCTTCAACTAAAGTGTCAATGTTAAAAGTCATTCAGTTTGCATAATTTAATTGAGACGGATGAACATTTTCATGCAAGTCACCATAAAATTTGGTTCTGACCTTCAAAATCTCTACAGTGTGTTTGTGATGGCAAGAAATGGCAAAGCAATCAAACAGGCGTTGTGTTTTACCATCCAACAGGGGACTTAAGTCAATTTAAGGAAATCATGTTCACTGTATAAAGTGTGACCTGCAATTGTTTCCTTAAAGAGTGATTTCTGCTTGATTTAAAACATAAAACACCAATACTTACCATAAAAATACACTATAATAAGATTTTAGAGGTCAAAACTCAGTTGTGTGTTGATTGCTGAGTTGAAAATCATCAGTTGGTTAAACAACTAAAGTGTCAATGTTAAAAGTCATTCAGTTCACATAATTTAATTGAGACGAATAAACATTTTTAATGCAAGTCACCATATAATTGAGTTATCTCAATATATACAGTGAATATCTACAGTGTGTTTGAGATGGCAAGAAATGACAAAGCAAACACACTGGTGTCATGATTTACTATCTAACAGGGGACCGAGTCATTGTGTTTAACATAATCATTATTCAAAGATGATCTACAATTAATAAATTAGAGAACTATTTCTGCTTGATTTAACTCTTAAAACTCAGTTATTGCTATAAAAACTCTAAATCTCTACAGTGTGTTTATGATGGCAAGAAATGACAACGCAAACACACTGGTGTCGTGATTTACTATCTAACAGGGGACCGAGTCATTGTGTTTAACATTATCATTATTCAAAGAGGATCTGCAATTAATACATTAGAGAAATATTTCTGCTTGATTTAACTCTTAAAACTCAGTTATTACTATAAAAACTCTAAATCTCTACAGTGTGTTTATGATGGCAAGAAATGACAACGCAAACACACTGGTGTCGTGATTTACTATCTAACAGGGGACCGAGTCATTGTGTTTAACATAATCATTGATCTGATGATCTGCAATTAATACATTAGAGAAATATTTCTGCTTGATTTAACTCTTAAAACTCAGTTATTGCTATAAAAACTCTAAATCTCTACAGTGTGTTTATGATGGCAAGAAATGACAACGCAAACACACTGGTGTCGTGATTTACTATCTAACAGGGGACCGAGTCATTGTGTTTAACATAATCATTATTCAAAGAGGATCTGCAATTAATACATTAGAGAACTATTTCTGCTTGATTTAACTCTTAAAACTCAGTTATTGCTATAAAAACTCTAAATCTCTACAGTGTGTTTGAGATGGCAAGAAATGACAACGCAAACACACTGGTGTCGTGATTTACTATCTAACAGGGGACCGAGTCATTGTGTTTAACATAATCATTGATCTGATGATCTGCAATTAATACATTAGAGAAATATTTCTGCTTGATTTAACTCTTAAAACTCAGTTATTGCTATAAAAACTCTAAATCTCTACAGTGTGTTTATGATGGCAAGAAATGACAACGCAAACACACTGGTGTCGTGATTTACTATCTAACCGGGGACCGAGTCATTGTGTTTAACATAATCATTGATCTGATGATCTGCAATTAATACATTAGAGAAATATTTCTGCTTGATTTAACTCTTAAATCTCAGTTATTGCTATAAAAACTCTAAATCTCTACAGTGTGTTTATGATGGCAAGAAATAACAACGCAAACACACTGGTGTCGTGATTTACTATCTAACAGGGGACCGAGTCATTGTGTAAATCATAAATAAATCAAAAGTGGTTTGTTTAAAAAACTAATAAATGTATAAGGTGGTAAGGTGGCCCTTTTGCACCCCATTTTACATGGGGCAAAAGTCACACATTATTTATACAAATACTTGAGCTAAAATGTTTTTTTTTTAATAATGTCTTAACACTTGTTTAAAAGAATAGTAAAGTTTGTACTATTTTCTGTTTATTTTGATAAATGAAATAATGTTCAATGAATATAGGCTACTGTCATTAAAATATGTTAAAATAAAAAATACAGAAACAAAACTTCTAATTACATTCTGGTTGTTTAGATTTTTAAATCCTTTTTTCTTAGATTCTGTTTAGAATTTAATTGTAATGTAATGCAAAGTTTGAAACTAGTCAGGGTATCTAGTAAAGCGATGTAATGCTTGTTCCTTTAGTAAGCAGCCTGTTAAACAGCAGAGTCTCTCTGGGCCAGCAGGCCATTCAAACAATAGAGGAGTGTGTGTGAACGACGTGTGTTTAAGGGCCATTACAGTTCCTGCTCCAGCCTACAGGGGAGCTGCTGAGTATGACCTTAAACACACACACACACTTAGGTCCCCACTTGGTCAAAAGTTTTAAAAAAATTACTAGAGTGTTTTTACTTAATTTTCACATGATTTAAACACACACACTTGTAGTTCCCCACTTGGTCAAAAGTAAAAAAAATCACCAGAGCGTTTTTTTAGTGTTTTTACTTGATTTTAACATGATTTAAAGCATGACCAACAGGGGACCTGAAAAATGTCCCCTCTTGGCTCAGAGGTCCCCTGTTAGTGAGTGTGTTACGACACCAAGGTCCCCTGTTAGATAGGTAGACAAGTACACACACACACACACACACACACACACACACACACACACACACACACACACAAAGGGAATGTTATTTCACTATTTAAGATAGCCCGTTTGAAACACACACAGCCCCGGGACGTTGGGCTTTGCGAGCTGGCGTTACGAGTCCGAGTCTGATCCCGAATGAACCAATAACAGCTTCTCCAGCCTGTGAGCGCATGCTGAGGTGTGTAATCAGTAGATAATAAACGATCTGTAACAATGCAATACTAACACATATAAACACATGTTTTACTCACATCAGTGTGTTGCAGCGTTCCTGTCGGATCCAGAAGCACAGCATTGTGTTTTAATCTCAATATGTCTGCAAATCCAGTCTTGTTTACAAATGAATCCGCGGTTAAATTAAGCGAACAAACGCGCAATGTCTTACACACGTGAGCTGGAACCGCATGTTTATTGCTCGGTAGCGCGACACACGTTCGGCACGTTTAGTCGGTGGGCGGGGCTTGAGGCTGTGCTTCTGCTTCTTATAAATATTGCATGCTCAGATATTCATAAAACAGAAACACAAATTTTGTGACAATGATCAAAAAACCCTGGCAGTGGCTGGCAACTTCTTCTTTTTTTTTTTTTTAACGCTGGAGGGGAAAGAGTTATAGACGAAGAGCATAGGGATATATTTCTCCAGGTCTGTTCAGAGGTTTCCAGACGCAGACTCATGGAGTCGTTCATCCTCAGGCCGTTATTGTTGGCTGCTAATGTCTCTTGATGGATCTGAGTTGTGTTGCTCACCGTGGCGACTGCAGATGAGATGAGTCAGCAGCGGCTGGAGCTTCACAGCTGCACCCTGACATTTCAAGCTTTGTGCCAGTCTGATGAACAGATGTCGTCTTGTTCTTTGCTATTGTGGAGAGAGAGTGCACAGTTGAAAATGGGCCTGATCATCGCCTGACACTTACACACGCGCTGCACGATTCAGATCATGTTTACCCGGCCGCATAAAGAACAAAAGACCGGTCATACCAGCTGGAGGTGGGGAAAGGTACCACGGTAATACCTCGCTCAGATGTTTTCTGTGTGATCTCCGTTTTAGTACCTGGCCATGGCTCTGGGTAATTGTGTAGTCATGTGTTCCTGTGGCTGTAGGACAAGCATGGCGCAAGTTGTAGTTTGTGTGTAAGCGAGTGGTAATGGACGGTTAATTCCGCAGATGGATCACCACAGATGGAAAATTGTCAAACTTCTGCCACTCCATTCTCGTTATTGCCAAGTTCCTGTCACACCATCCTCAGCTTGTTTCCTGTGTGTGTGTCACAAACGTGTGTCTTTGTTTACCCATTTCATATACCGAGTGTATACTTCATCAAGTTGCTCTTTATCTCCTCTTGTGAATCTGAGCTCCTTTAGCTTTGAAGGTTTCGCTATTTTTAGAAAGTAATTGTTACCGCTTTGGCTCTCAGATGTTCAACAGCAGAGAACAGTACAGTTCTGCATCCCCAGGCGCAGGATTTGTAGTGTGCTGGAGTGTTTGTTCAGTCGTGTAGGTGTTTTTATCTCACACGTTCTCGTTAGACCTTGGCAATGCTCATTAGCGTCCGACAGGATTCAGTGTTTCCACAGGCGCGTTTCCTGAGTGGCGCTTCATATATTGACACATGCACTGTTGCATAAAGTCGAGCGGGATGTACTTTAGCAGCGGTGCATCGCTAACCACAGGCCTTCATTAAAGGTACGGTCAGCAATTTCTCTTCAAATCCTGATAGAAGTCAATAATAGAAGCGGTCTGAACTCTTTCTCCGCCATTGATGAGCCATCTCATCTTTACTTCCCTGCCATTGGCCAGATTTGACGGCTTTATCAGGTAGGGGGAGCTATTACACATCTCCTGAACGAGGACCGATCAAAACACAGGAAAAGAAGCAGAAACGAGTGATGCATATGAACAATAATGTGATCATCAACATTAAACAGCATATAAATCAAAACTGCCTAATGTTACTGAAAGGGATCCTATTATGCCTCTTTTACAAGATGTAAAACAAGTCACACAAGATGGAGTGTGTGTGTGTGTGTGTGAAGTTTCAACTCAAAATACATCACAGATCATTTCTATAGCATGTTAAAATTGTCACTTTTTGACCGATTTTGTGCGTGGTCCTTTAAATGCAAATGAGCTGCTGCTCCCCGTCCTCTTTCAGGAAGAGGGCGGGGCTTCAAGAGCTTGTGTTAGCAGCTCTGATGATTTCACACACACACACACACACACACACAGAAACTGTTCAGCCTTTAATGATCAAACCGGAGTCGATCAATGATGGAGAGACTCCAGAAGAAGAGACGACATGTAGAACGAGACAGGACGCTTCTGAAGGGATAGATTATGAGTTTGAGTTAACCGTCTTCAGTCATTGATGAGTATATTAATCTCTAAAGCGCTGGTGTGGGGTAAGATGAGCCAGAGAATATCTGCTGATGAAGAGAGAACAGGGATAGTTTAGTGTAATTACGGTTATAACTGATGATGTCATCTCGCTTTACGACACGCTATAGCGCTTGTGTTCGTCCTGTATCAGTAAATGTGAGAGACGGACGACAGCTCGAGCTCGACTACAGCAACTCAACATGTTCCCGGGGGCGGGGTTATGTAGATTTTAGGGGTAGTGATGTCACTAACTCATTGTAGTCCCTACCAGCCGTTTGTTGTAGTCCTTAAAAAGAAAATATCTCTCAATGTTGTTTTTTATGAAACGTACCCACATTAAAGTGTTGATAATAAAGGAATGCAAGAAGCTAGTTCAGATATATAAACACTGGCGGTGAAAGAGTTAAAACATGTTCATATATCTTCTGCTGAAGTCTCAGGACCCAAAAACACAAGAAGATCGCTGACTATGCCTTTTAATCAAATATTGAATATATTTGAAATATGTAACTTTCATATTCAATAATTCATTTAATTTTTAATGAATTCATGCTGTCTTATTTAATTGAACGGAGTGTTTGTGAGTTGGGGTACTGTCCTCCTGAATGATGAAGTCTGTTCCCGCTGTCAGTGCAGACGCGTTTGTTCTCCCCTCGGGCCGCAGCGCTGAAGGGTTTCTGTCTCTGTGCTGATCAGGCAGGAGAGCTTCCATCTTAGTTCTCTGGGACGGCGTACTGGAGCTGAACGGGGGGAGCAGTGAGAGAGAGAGAAAGAGAAAACGAGGGGGAGGATTAGAGAGAAGTGTGGTGGAAGACTTCTGCTGACGCGGAGAGAAGCGATTGAAGCTCTGCATGCGCTCACAGACTCACACAGGAAGCTCTAGATGCATTCATTACAGCACGTGTGTGTGTGTGTGTGTGTGTTTAGCTCTGTCTGGGGGAGTCTGACTCTCGTCTCATTAAGTGTACCATGCCTTTATTACCTTTGTGTCTGATTCAGAGACGGGTGGACATTTAGCATTTGAATGAGTATCTCGCTCGCTAGTATTTAGTCTTTCAAAATAATTGGCACTTGAATAGAGGAAAATATTCAGCTGAAAAAAAAGAAAATATATCAAATGTTCAGTGAAAGGTGTAGCTTTTATATATGGATAAACCAATGGATCGACGGATGGATGATACATTGATAGACAAATGGATGGATAGAGGGATAGACAGATGGATGGATGATAGAGAGAGACAAATGGATGGATGGATGGATGGATGATAGACAGACAGATGGATGGATGGATGGATAGAGGGATAGACAGATGGATGGATGATAGATAGACGGATGGATGGCTGGATGGATGGATAGATAGATTGATGGATGGATGGATGGATGGATGGATAGATGAGAGATAGACTGATGAATAGATGGATGGTTAGAGGGATAGACGGATGGTTGGATGTATGGATATATATATACAGTGAGGAAAATAAGTATTTGAACACCCTGCTATTTTGCAAGTTCTCCCACTTAGAAATCATGGAGGGGTCTGAAATTGTCATCGTAGGTGCATGTCCACTGTGAGAGACATAATCTAAAAAAAAAATCCAGAAATCACAATATATGATTTTTTAACTATTTATTTGTATGATACAGCTGCAAATAAGTATTTGAACACCTGAGAAAATCAATGTTAATATTTGGTACAGTGCCTTTGTTTGCAATTACAGAGGTCAAAGGTTTCCTGTAGTTGTTCAGCAGGTTTGCACTGCAGGAGGGATTTTGGCCCACTCCTCCACACAGATCTTCTCTAGATCAGTCAGGTTTCTGGCCTGTCGCTGAGAAACACGGAGTTTGAGCTCCTCCAAAGATTCTCTATTGGGTTTAGGTCTGGAGACTGGCTAGGCCACGCCAGAACCTTGATATGCTTCTTACAGAGCCACTCCTTGGTTATCCTGGCTGTGTGCTTCGGGTCATTGTCATGTTGGAAGACCCAGCCTCGACCCATCTTCAATGCTCTAATTGAGGGAAGGAGGTTGTTCCCCAAAATCTGGCAATACATGGCCCCGGTCATCCTCTCCTTAATACCGTGCAGTCGCCCTGTTCCATGTGCAGAAAAACACCCCCAAAGCATGATGCTACCCCCCCCCCCCCCCCCCCATGCTTCACAGTAGGGATGGTGTTCTTGGGATGGTACTCATCATTCTTCTTCCTCCAAACACGTTTAGACCAAATTATGACCAAAAAGTTCTATTTGACAGGAGATTGACAGTCATGTTTAGCTTCT
Source organism: Romanogobio albipinnatus (assembly GCA_023566225.1). Taxonomy (NCBI): domain Eukaryota; kingdom Metazoa; phylum Chordata; class Actinopteri; order Cypriniformes; family Gobionidae; genus Romanogobio; species Romanogobio albipinnatus. The sequence continues at coordinate 841,301 of CM042259.1, read as the reverse complement.
TCCATTTTCTAATGATTGCTCCAACAGTGGACCTTTTTTCACCAAGCTGTTGGCAATTTCCCCGGAGCCCTTTCCAGCCTTGTGGAGGTGTACAATTTTGTCTCTAGTGTCTTTGGACAGCTCTTTGGTCTTGGCCATGTTAGTAGTTGGATTCTTACTGGTTGTATGGGGTGGACAGGTGTCTTTATGCAGCTAACGACCTCAAACAGGTGCATCTAATTTAGGAGAATAAATGGAGTGGAGGTGAACATTTTAAAGGCAGACTAACAGGTCTTTGAGGGTCAGAATTCTAGCTGATAGACAGGTGTTCAAATACTTATTTGCAGCTGTATCATACAAATAAATAGTTTAAAAAATCTTATATTGTGATTTCTGGATTTTTTTTTTAGATTATGTCTCTCACAGTGGACATGCACCTACGATGACAATTTCAGACCCTCCATGATTTCCAAGTGGGAGAACTTGCAAAATAGCAGAGTGTTCAAATACTTATTTTAACATGTACCTCACTGTATATGTTTAAAACAAAATCCTTTTCATTGTGTGATTGATGGCTGTAGATGAGGAGTCATTGAGCTTTATGGATTCACACAATGAGCAAAATGTTAATATGGCCGTGAGTAACTGACCCTGCTCACTGGTCACTAGTGGTCACTGGTCCGTCTCATTCACAGCACATCCACAAATGCACCTTGTTAGTGTTCAGTTGGCGTGTTTGTGTGTTTGTGTGCTGCGAGTCCTTCTACTTCTTCTAATGAAGGTCACATTTAGCTGCAGAATAAAACGCTCATTTACATCAGAGGTCGCTGGTTAGGAACTAGAGCCACAGGCTGAACGGAAACAATGACGTTCAGTTTAATAAGCTGGAACAGGTCATTATCTCTGTCACGACTGTACCGCACAAACACACACACCTTCTACACGAGTCTCCATAAGCCTCATCACATCTCACAGAAATGGTTTCCTCGTCTGGGAAGTTTTCCTTTCTTACTTTTTTGGCGGGGTCATAAACTGGGGTTCCCCTACACGTCTTCGGGGTCATCAGATCTACACTATATTGCCAGAAGTATTGAGCCGCCCCTCCACATCCCTGAGTTCAGGTGTTCAACCCCTTCATGGCCACAGGTGTGTAACTCAAGCTCTAGGCCTGCAGACGCTTCTACACACATCAGTGAGAGAATGGGCCGCTCTCAGGAGCTCAGAGAACTCAAGCTCTAGACCTGCAGACGCTTCTACACACATCAGTGAGAGAATGGGCCGCTCTCAGGAGCTCAGAGAACTCAAGCTCTAGTCCTGCAGACGCTTCTACACACATCAGTGAGAGAATGGGCCGCTCTCAGGAGCTCAGAGAACTCAAGCGTGGGGCCGTGATCGCTGGACACCTGTGCAATAAGTCCATTCGGGACATTTCCTCACTACTAAATATTCCACGCTCAACTGTTAGTGGGGTTAGAACAAAGTGGAAGCCATTGGGAACAACAGCAACTCAGCCACAAAGAGTGGGGTCAGCGCATGCTGAGGGTCACAGAGCGGGGTCAGCGCATGCTGAGGGTCACAGAGCAGGGTCAGCGAATGCTGAGGGTCACAGAAGTGGCCAACTTTCTGCAGAGTCAAGAGCTCCAGACCTCCAAACTTCTGTGGCCTTCAGATGAGCTCAAGAACAGTGTGTAGAGCTTCATGGAATGGGTTTCCATGGCCGAGCAGCTCATCCAAGCCTTAGTGCAATGCAAAGCGTGGGATGCAGTGGGGTAAAGCGCGCCGCCACTGGACTCTAGAGCAGTGGAGACGTGTTCTCTGAGTGACCAATCACGCTTCTCTGTCTGACAATCCCATGGACGAGTCTGGGTTTGGCGGTTGCCAGGAGAATGGGACTCGCCTGACTGCATTGTGCCAAGTGTAAAGTTTGGTGGAGGGGGGATTATGCGATGGGGTTGTTTTTCAGGGGTTAGTTCCAGTGAAAGGAACTCTTAATGCTTCACCAAGACATTTTGGACAATTTCATGCTCCCAACTTTGTGGGACCAGTTTGGGGACGGTCCCTTTACAACACTGTTCAGTCAGATCAATAATATTGTTGAATATTAAGTGTCCCCAACTAAGAAGGCCAGAGGCGACGGGGGCAAGGAACCCTTAGGTGAAACGGGCTCAGTGTATGGTTATGATTCATGCATCATAAGTCAGATTGTGGATTGGTATCACTCAGAATATTTCGTCCAGTTTGATCGATGTTCGGGATGCTCTTTCCCAGAGTGGTGTTTTGGGTGAACAATCCCTTTTAATAGCCTTGTGGTTTACTTTTAAACTTGTAAAACACATCAGTTATTAATAACCTTGGTCATATTTTGTGTGTGTGTGTGTGTGGATTATTCAGAGGTCTGGGATGGGAACTGTTTTGTTTTCCAGTGCAGAGGGTGCAGAATCTCAGGAGAGAGTTTGAGTCTCGCAGTGCAACAGAGAGAGAGAGAGACAGAGAGACAGAGACAGAGACAGAGAGAGAGAGAGAGAGAGAGAGAGAGAGAGAGAGAGAGAGAGAGAGAGACAGAGAGACAGAGAGACAGAGAGACAGAGAGACAGAGAGACAGAGAGACAGAGACAGAGACAGAGACAGAGACAGAGACAGAGACAGAGACAGAGACAGAGACAGAGAGACAGAGAGACAGAGAGACAGAGAGACAGAGAGACAGAGAGACAGAGAGACAGAGAGACAGAGAGACAGAGAGACAGAGAGACAGAGAGACAGAGAGACAGAGAGACAGAGAGACAGATTGTGGCTTCAGGGCATGTGATTGGGCTTATGGTCCATTCCTGAGACATTAACTCTTAGAGACTGGAAGTGCCATCGGCCAATGAGACGGAGGATATTGAGACCCTGCTAATATTCACTGTTAGATTCTCTGTGCCCATGTGTTTAGCAAACCCTACATTTTTTTTAAATTGGAAAAGTATTTAAATTATAAGGTGTAAGAATTATTACAACTTAAAATGCATGTTTTCTATTCTAATATATTTTAAAATGCTATTTATTCCTTTGACCAAGCTGAAATCAATTTAATGCATCCTTGTTTCAATAAAAATATTTATGTAATTATATACATATATACACACACACCGACATCAGGCATAACATTATGACACTGATAATCTCCTGTTAGTGGGTGGGGTATATTAGGCAGCAAGTGAACATGTTGTCCTCAGAGTTGATGTGTTAGAAGCAGGAGAAATGGGCAAGCGTGAGGATTTGAGCGAGTTTGACAAGGGCCAGATTGTGACGGCTAGCCGACTGGGTCAGAGCATCTCCAGAACTGCAGCTCTTGTGGGGTGTTCCCGGTCTGCAGTGGTCAGTCTCTATCAAAAGTGCTCAAGGAAGGAGCAGTGGAGAACCGGCAGAAAGCGGAAAGAAAGAAAGCAAACCGGAAAAAGTGTCCCAGATTGACTCTGCATTGATTGTTTTTGGTGTGTGTGTGTGTGTGTGTGTGATTGACTTGTTTGAGGCTGGCTCTTGGCGCTCTCTGTGCTGTGAAGCTGGGATCTGCGAGTTTGACCAAGTCTTGCTGTTTCTTACATCACTTCCTTTAGTTTGTTCAGCTGAGTAGGTCCAATGTCAGTGTCCTTCATCTCGTGTCTTATTTCAAGCTGACAAACTATTGCAGAGAAGTACTTCTTCCACAAGCATATTAACATTTAGTAATATGCAGATGTAGCATGTGTACAGTGCATCTGATGGCACATTTTGTATCATATTTAATACGCACATCTCTACGGCTTTGATGAACACAATCTTCTACACGCTTTCTGTCGTCTGAGTGATGGTTTGAAGTAAAAAAGCTCTGTGTATTTCTATAAATGTAGTTTGTGGTGCACGTGTCTTTTGCTGTAAACATAAGACTACATTTTATATTCTTAGTAATATTTTAAGATGAACGGTTTACATGATTATCCACACATACATTTGGAGAAGTCATGTTAAAGTCATGTTTTGAGGAGCGTTTGCGTGTACGTCTCTCAATCAGCATTGCATTATACACAGCCCTGTGTGGATTTAAACAGGAGAAGGCTTTAGAGTCAGTGATTGGGTCATTATTGCAGTGATTGTTATTATTATTTCTAGCATGTTAAATGTTTGGCAACCGTTCTCCCAACCCTAACTGAAGGAGTGAGTAGAGTTTCATTTCTTAAACAACCATGCAGGAAGACACACGATGTCAAGATTCATCAGCTCAGACGGAAGAATGTGTGGGAGCGAGCGTGAAGGATCACTTTCACACACAATCCATGCCTTAAACTCACTGGAAGTGTTTGGGATGTGCTGGAGGAGACTTCAGTGCTGGACTCGTGCATTGGGGACACATGATTGTTCGAAATAACATTTATTTCCATCAAGAGGTGCATCAACTTTAGGTCAAGATCCAAGTATCTTTGAATCCTGAAGGAGTGTATTGGGCTCAGAAATACTGTTTTGAAACTTCCATTTTTATCATGAGAACTCTAACATTCAGTCCTTCCAGAAAAATGCGGCTTTTTTTGTGATTGTTGCGGCAAAAATCCTTGATTATGCGGCACATTTTCTTAAAAAATGAGATGGAAAATGCGGGATATTTATGCGATGAAATTGCGGAAACTTGCAAAAACTGCGGTTTGATGAAAAAGAGGATAAAAGCACTACAGGGAGTGCAGAATTATTAGGCAAATGAGTATTTTGACCACATCATCCTCGTTATGCATGTTGTCTTACTCCAAGCTGTATAGGCTGGAAAGCCTACTACCAATTAAGCATATTAGGTGATGTGCATCTCTGTAATGAGAAGGGGTGTGGTCTAATGACATCAACACCCTATATCAGGTGTGCATAATTATTAGGCAACTTCCTTTCCTTTGGCAAAATGGGTCAAAAGAAGGACTTGACAGGCTCAGAAAAGTCAAAAATAGTGAGATATATTGCAGAGGGATGCAGCAGTCTTAAAATAGCCAAGCTTCTGAAGCGTGATCATCGAACAATCAAGCGTTTCATTCAAAATAGTCAACAGGGTCGCAAGAAGCGTGTGGAAAAACCAAGGCGAAAAATAACTGCCCGTGAACTGAGAAAAGTCAAGCGTGCAGCTGCCAAGATGCCACTTGCCACCAGTTTGGCCATATTTCAGAGCTGCAACATCACTGGAGTGCCCAAAAGCACAAGGTGTGCAATACTCAGAGACATGGCCAAGGTAAGAAAGGCAGAAAGTCGACCACCACTGAACAAGACACACAAGCTGAAACGTCAAGACTGGGCCAAGAAATATCTCAAGACTGATTTTTCTAAGGTTTTATGGACTGATGAAATGAGAGTGAGTCTTGATGGGCCAGATGGATGGGCCCGTGGATGGATTGGTAAAGGGCAGAGAGCTCCAGTCCGACTCAGACGCCAGCAAGGTGGAGGTGGAGTACTGGTTTGGGCTGGTATCATCAAAGATGAGCTTGTGGGGCCTTTTCGGGTTGAGGATGGAGTCAAGCTCAACTCCCAGTCCTACGCCAGTTTCTGGAAGACACCTTCTTCAAGCAGTGGTACAGGAAGAAGTCTGCATCCTTCAAGAAAAACATGATTTTCATGCAGGACAATGCTCCATCACACGCGTCCAAGTACTCCACAGCGTGGCTGGCAAGAAAGGGTATAAAAGAAGAAAATCTAATGATATGGCCTCCTTGTTCACCTGATCTGAACCCCATTGAGAACCTGTGGTCCATCATCAAATGTGCGATTTACAAGGAGGGAAAACAGTACACCTCTCTGAACAGTGTCTGGGAGGCTGTGGTTGCTGCTGCACGCAATGTTGATGGTGAACAGATCAAAACACTGACAGAATCCATGGATGGCAGGCTTTTGAGTGTCCTTGCAAAGAAAGGTGGCTATATTGGTCACTGATTTGTTTTTGTTTGGTTTTTGAATGTCAGAAATGTATATTTGTGAATGTTGAGATGTTATATTGGTTTCACTGGTAAAAATAAATAATTGAAATGGGTATAAATTTGTTTTTTGTTAAGTTGCCTAATAATTATGCACAGTAATAGTCACCTGCACACACAGATATCCCCCTAAAATAGCTAAAACTAAAAACCACTTCCAAAAATATTCAGCTTTGATATGAATGAGTTTTTTGTGTTCATTGACAACATGGTTGTTGTTTAATTATTAATGTTGTAAAATGAATCCTCAAAAATACAACTTGCCTAATAATTCTGCACTCCCTGTACATCACAGAAAGTGCTGGGAATATTTAAGTTCTCATCTTGTTTTATTGAAGACCTTAATAAACACACGGCTCAAATTTACAAAACATTGAGTCAAACAAGTTCTGTAGCTTTACAAAAGGAATATGCTACAACTTCTGAAGAAATGAATAAATAACTTCCTGTTTTACAGAGGTAGCTTTACAAAACAGACATTTGAGTGCTTCCAATGCACAAAGTGCAATCGCTTAAAGGGCTAGTTCATCCAAAAATGTAAATTTTGTCATTAATGACGTCCAGCTTCTGTGTTTACGAGTAGCAGCGGAACCGCCACAACTCCGCCGTCATTATGTTAAGCCCGCCCACCGACTCTACACACGCTGTGATTGGCCAGACCAGAGTTTGGTTTTTCCAGCTCGCAAGCCGACGGAGAGTTGCTAGACGACCCTGACTGCAAATCACATCTAGGGGGCGTCTAGATTTCTAGGCTAACATTAACAGTGTAAATAAAGCAGAATAGCATTAGTATTATTATTCCATTTGTCAGACTTTACGGGGTTAATAACTGGTTGGAGGGTCATGTGCTCTTCGTAGCTGTTGACCTGCTCAGTCTCTGATGTTGCTTTTAGTCTTAATTAAGGCCGATCTGATCCCAGAACAGCTCCCGCTGATGGGCTGTAATAAGGCTGTTATCGACTTCTGATGCTTACAGATGATTTCACCTCCATGCCTCGATTCCATTCTCCGTCTGGAGAGCTTTTGTTCTCTTCCTCTCAGACGGTCTTTTTCCCTCCTCTCTTCTCTCTGTTTCTGTCCATCCCCCCTTCCGCCGGGGCCGGGGTCTGTCCTGCGAGGCTTTGAAGTGTGTTTCGAGTCTGGAGCTCGGGCTGCTTTGTTCCTCTCCTTGTTCTGCTGTAATTCGATTGGCCGAAGCCACTGCGCGCATCACTGGATGAGGAGCGCCACACATGCGTCTCCTTTGGAAGACGTTCAGTTAAAGGACTATCTCCTGATGGTTTTCTCTGCCCATCTCATCCCACATGTTCATGTGTTTCTCTCTTCATTTTTTTGAAACCCAAAGCGGGGGGGTACGGGGCCGCTGGGACGGGGAACGGCCCCTGAAGACTAGGTGCACTAGATCTGCCATCATATCCCCCCTATCCATACATCAGCCGATGTATTTACAGACCCTGTGCTGTGGAGAATACGGTGGGCCTGAAGCGAGGCGGCTCCAGACTGACTGTGAGTCTGAGGGTTGATCTGGCGTTCTCTCTCTCTCTGATACAGCAGATGTTTCCTCTGGGTCCTGAGGAGTCTCGGGATCTCTTTAACGGCGTGTTCTTTACGTCTCGACATTGATTAGCTAACTGGCTAAAGTCTTTGAAGAGCTTGTTTACATCTCTCTGCTGTGAAATGCTTTTCTCTGAGTCTGAGTCATGTGTGCTGCCATGAGCAAACGCCTGGAGCAAACACACACACACACACACACACACACACACACACACACACACACACACACACACACACACACACACACACACACACACACACACACACACACACACACACACACACACACACACACACTCTCACTCTCTCTCTCTCTCTCTCTCTAACCACAAGGTGGCAAAGGTTGAATCATTAGTGGTTGTATCATTATTAGTGTTGCTTTTTATGCTGTTCTCTATTATTATTATTATTATTATTATTATTATTATTGCTCATATTCAGGGTTATGAGTTTGAACATGTACTGTGTTAAACTTTAAAGCACTTTTTCTGCATTGTTTGTGTTATGAAAGTGAATAAACCTCTGGTCATGTGGTTTGTTCATTGGAACTGAAACAATATTTTATTATATTATTTTATTTATTTTATTTTATCTATTATATTATAATATATAATTTTAATTCTATTCTATTCTATTTTATCTATTATATTATATTACTTTTATTATATTATATTAATTTATTTTATCTATTCTATTCTATTATTATATATTATTTTGATTCTATTCTATTAAATTCTATTATATTTTATTACTTATATTATATTACTATCATTATATTATATACATTTTATTTTTATTTATTTATATAATATAATTAATTATATTATTTATATTATATTATTATATATAATTTTAATTATTATATTTTATTACTTTTATTTTATTTTATTATATTATATTAATTTTATTTTATATTTATTTTATGTATTATATTATATTATTATATATTATTTTAATTCTATTATATTAAATTATATTCTATTGTATTATATTATATATATTTTATTTGTATTTATTTATTTATTTATTTATTTATTTATTTATTTATTTATATAATTAATTGTATGATTTATATTATTTTATTTGATCTATTATATTATTATATATTATATTAAATTATATTATTATATTTTGCACAAATGATATTAATACAAATAATTATTTATTTAATTTGACAACAGTATTGCTTACCTTTAAAAGCACAGATGTATTTTTTTATTTTTACTTTGACTGTCAATTTTATTTTTATTTGTAAGATATTTATTGTTATGATATGATCTCTGTTAGATCTTGTGATGTGTAGGTCTGTGATGTGCCCGTCCTGTCAGTGTAGCGTCTCATCATGAGCTGATGTGTGTTCTGCTCAGGATCGTCTGAAGCCGCTCGTTTCTCTGCGTGTTCAGCGTTGATGAAGTCGGCCATGTTGTTAAAATGGAGCGTGTGGATCTCGAGCACCATCCGTTCTGCTTGTGTTGCTGCGTTACAGTGAACCGCTGATGCCATGGCCAATCCCCCAGAGTGCTTCAGTGGAGAGGTGGACTCCTCCTGGGATCGCACATAAGAAGGGCTCGGGATCATGCGTGATGGGGCTCTGTCAGCCCGAGGCGGGACTCTTATCACTATTTATTAACCTGCCGTTCTTATAAGAGTCAATTAAAGATGATCTGAATTGTCATTTTGAAACGGCAGGCCTGAAGCTGTAATGATGATCGATCTCTTAAAGGCCTTTCTGACCGGATTAAGATCAGCTTGACATGTTTCGAGAGCCTGAGGTCATCGCTCCAGCTTTTCCTTATTTTGACGTGAGCATCACACACACTTCTCATGCTCGGGCACTGGTTGATGTGGTGGTCAACGGGTTTAAAGCCTGAATCAGATGTTGGGTTAGAGCTCAAGGATACACGGACGGACCTCAGACCTCGGCCTATAGACGGGCGAGAGGATGATTAGTTGCCTCCCGTAAATTTTATGGGCTTCCTTCAACATTATCACTGAGAAAATATCCAGATAGATTTCTGCTTGTCCTTCATGGGTTTATAAAGGGCCCAAGATGGACGTGTGTGTGTGAGTGAGAGAGAGTGTGTGAGAGAGAGAGAGAGAGAGAGAGTGTGTGAGAGAGAGAGAGAGAGAGAGTGTGTGAGAGTGTGTGTGAGAGTGTGTGTGAGAGTGTGTGTGAGAGTGTGTGTGAGAGTGTGTGTGAGAGTGTGTGTGAGAGTGTGTGTGAGAGTGTGTGTGAGAGTGTGTGTGAGAGTGTGTGTGAGAGTGTGTGTGAGAGTGTGTGTGAGAGTGTGTGTGAGAGTGTGTGTGAGAGTGTGTGTGAGAGTGAGTGTGAGTGTGAGTGTGAGAGTGAGTGTGAGAGTGAGTGTGAGAGTGAGTGTGAGAGTGAGTGTGAGAGTGAGTGTGAGAGTGAGTGTGAGAGTGAGTGTGAGAGTGAGTGTGAGAGTGAGTGTGAGAGTGAGTGTGAGAGTGAGTGTGAGAGTGAGTGTGAGAGTGAGTGTGAGAGTGAGTGTGAGAGTGAGTGTGAGAGTGAGTGTGAGAGTGAGTGTGAGAGTGAGTGTGAGAGTGAGTGTGAGAGTGAGTGTGAGAGTGAGTGTGAGAGTGAGTGTGAGAGTGAGTGTGAGTGTGAGAGTGAGAGTGAGAGTGAGAGTGAGTGTGAGAGTGAGTGTGAGAGTGAGAGTGAGTGTGAGAGTGAGTGTGAGAGTGAGTGTGAGAGTGAGTGTGAGAGTGAGTGTGAGAGTGAGTGTGAGAGTGAGTGTGAGAGTGAGTGTGAGAGTGAGTGTGAGAGTGAGAGTGAGTGTGAGAGTGAGTGTGAGAGTGAGTGTGAGTGTGAGAGTGAGTGTGAGAGTGAGTGTGAGAGTGAGTGTGAGAGTGAGTGTGAGAGTGAGTGTGAGAGTGAGTGTGAGAGTGAGAGTGAGTGTGAGAGTGAGTGTGAGAGTGAGTGTGAGAGTGAGAGTGAGTGTGAGAGTGAGTGTGAGAGTGAGTGTGAGAGTGAGTGTGAGAGTGAGTGTGAGAGTGAGAGTGAGTGTGAGAGTGAGTGTGAGAGTGAGTGTGAGAGTGAGTGTGAGAGTGAGTGTGAGAGTGAGAGTGAGAGTGAGAGTGAGAGTGAGAGTGAGTGTGAGAGTGAGTGTGAGAGTGAGTGTGAGAGTGAGTGTGAGAGTGAGTGTGAGAGTGAGTGTGAGAGTGAGTGTGAGAGTGAGAGTGAGAGTGAGAGTGAGTGTGAGAGTGAGTGTGAGAGTGAGTGTGAGAGTGAGTGTGAGAGTGAGTGTGAGAGTGAGTGTGAGTGTGAGAGTGAGAGTGAGAGTGAGAGTGAGTGTGAGAGTGAGTGTGAGAGTGAGTGTGAGAGTGAGTGTGAGAGTGAGTGTGAGAGTGAGTGTGAGAGTGAGTGTGAGTGTGAGAGTGAGTGTGAGAGTGAGTGTGAGAGTGAGTGTGAGAGTGAGTGTGAGAGTGAGTGTGAGAGTGAGTGTGAGAGTGAGTGTGAGAGTGAGTGTGAGAGTGAGTGTGAGAGTGAGTGTGAGAGTGAGTGTGAGAGTGAGTGTGAGAGTGAGTGTGAGAGTGAGTGTGAGAGTGAGTGTGAGAGTGAGTGTGAGAGTGAGTGTGAGAGTGAGTGTGAGAGTGAGTGTGAGAGTGAGTGTGAGAGTGAGTGTGAGAGTGAGTGTGAGAGTGAGTGTGAGAGTGAGTGTGAGAGTGAGTGTGAGAGTGAGTGTGAGAGTGAGTGTGAGAGTGAGAGTGAGTGTGAGTGTGAGTGTGAGAGTGAGAGTGAGTGAGAGTGTGTTGAGATACTCTCTGTGTGTGAGTGTGAGAGTGAGAGTGTGTGTTGAGATACTCTCTCTGTGTGTGAGTGTGAGAGTGAGTGTGTGTGTGTGTGTGTGTGTTGAGATACTCTCTCTGTGTGTGAGAGTGAGAGTGAGTGTGAGTGTGTGTTGAGTTACTCTCTCTGTGTGTGAGAGTGAGTGTGTGTGTGTGTTGAGATACTCTCTCTGTGTGTGAGAGTGAGAGTGTGAGTGAGAGTGAGTGTGAGTGTGTGTGTTGAGATACTCTCTGTGTGAGAGTGAGAGTGAGAGTGTGAGTGTGAGAGTAAGAGTGTGTGTTGAGATACTCTCTCTGTGTGTGAGAGTGTGAGTGAGTGTGAGAGTAAGAGTGTGTGTTGAGATACTCTCTCTGTGTGTGAGTGTGAGTGTGAGAGTGAGTGTGTGTGTTGAGATACTCTCTGTGTGTGAGAGTGAGTGTGAGTGAGTGTGTGTGTTGAGATGCTCTCTCTGTGTGTGTGTGTGTGTGTGTGTGTGTGTGTGTGTTGAGATGCTCTCTCTGTGTGTGTGTGTGTGTGTGTGTGTGTTGAGATGCTCTCTCTGTGTGTGTGTGTGTGTGTGTGTGTGTGCAACTTGTCAATTTTTAATTTCAATTTAACAACAATTTACATATTGAAGGCCGTATGAAATATAACGCCATATTCTCCTCATTTTCTTCATGACGTGGCATTGATGATCTATTCTTCTTCTTCTACTGTTATTAATGTTATGAACAGGCAAGGCAAGGTTATCAATAAAGCACATTTCATACACAATTCAAAGTGAAAGATTAATAAAAAGAGGACCAGTCCACCACATAAACAGGCCAGCCAACCAGAGCGCTGGATCGCGAGTGTTTTAAGAGAATGACTTCTGTTCCAGATGTTGTGCTCCGGCTGGCCCGTTGCAGAATCCCACGGGCAGGAATACCTGAGCGCTTGTTTTCACATTGGCTTTCGTCTGGAATCTCATCTGATCTTGAGTTCATTTGTGTAGTGTTTGCTTGGGTAATTAGTTGTAGTTCCTGGACATTTCCTCCCTCAGGTGTCAGCCGAAGATGTGAGGGTTAATCATCGGGTCATTGAAGGAGCCGTGCGGAGCCATTTTGTATTCCGGCTCTGGAATCAGAGACTCACGTTTGCTCACATTATTCACTGCAGAATGCGTCATCCATAAACACAGTTCAAGCGTAGAGAAGAGGCCGGGTGTGTGTTGAGCTGCGCGGTGTGTAGGAGCAGATCTCGGTAGTTGATGAAGATGAAGATGAAGATGAAGATGTGAGCATTAAAGGGATAGTCCACCCAAAAACAATAATTCTGCCATAGAACGCTCTTGAGTCAGCCTATAGAATCGCTCGCGGGAGAGTTATGAAGTTTGGCACACTGATAGAGGACAGTCTGATCTGCCATCAGAGCAAATTTGGAGTCTTTAACTCAATCTCTCTAGCGCCACCACCTGTCCAAAACTGCATTAATAACTTTTGAGCTGTTTTCCGCCATTTTGAATTTCCCCCCAAAAAAAATTCCTAAGCCGTTCCTCAGATTTTTACCAAAATTGGACCAGATCATCTTCAGACCATGCTGACAAAAAATGATGGAGTTCAAGTCGATCCGTCAAACCGTTCTCGAATAACGCGGAAACAAATCTGACGAAGAGCACGCCAAAATGAACACGAGGCGCTATCTCCGCAGCGCTTTAGCGTATTCTGACCAAACTTGGTGTGTGTTATGACAACCATGACCTGAGGCGACCTGCACAGTTTCAGCACAGCGCCACCTAGTGGGCAGGAGATATGAAAAATTACATTTTTGCGTATAACTTCTGAACAGCTTGACCTGTCAATTTTCCCATATCGGCCATTTTGAGCTCCCTATTGTAATATTTTGAGTTGTTCCAAACCGGTATGGATTTCTTTCTTCTGATGAACACAAACGATGATATTTAGAAAATCATGAGGAACCAAACACCCACTTCCATAGTATGGAGGAAAAAACCCATCAACTGTTTAGTGACCGACATGCTTTAAAATACGTTGGTTTGTGTTCAGCAGAAGAAAGACATTCACACGAGTAAATGATGAGGCCGAACTATCCCTTTAACTGACCTTCACACTGCCTGAAATGCTTGAGCGAGAGAGAAATGACCAGTGGACCTGCCGCTATAGAGGACGGGTTGACTAGGCTTTCTGTCCTGCGGTGTGTCCGCGGGGATGAGCGAGGAGGAGGCAGCAGCGAGTGTGAGATGGAAACTCAGTAATCAGCTTCCTGTCTCAGGGATCTGGGACGCCGCTCTGAAGCCTCATCGCTCCTCTGCTGTACTTCACGTCGTCTGTGCACCTGCACACGTTAAACACGCTCAGGTCACCCGTGTGGCGCAGAGACACCACAATCCATCTCTCCACAGTTCCCTGCGACGCACCGGCTCACCTTGAAACCTGCTGGAGCCCTTTACTGCCCCGTCACCATGGTTACAGCAGCGGCTCTGCGCTGGATGGGATGGAGGGGGTTAAGAAGGTTTTCTACTGGCTGTTGCGTCATTGAGCTAATTCACCGGCTTTGTAGATGCTCGGGATTTGATTGTGGGGAGAAACACAATAAAAAGGGTTGAGAAGAAGGGATCTCTGCAAACAATACCAGATCACTTTCTGTGTGTGTGTTAGTGTGTGTTAGTGTGTGTTAGTGTGTGTTAGTGTGTGTTAGTGTGTGTTAGTGTGTGTTAGTGTGTGTTAGTGTGTGTTAGTGTGTGTGTGTGAGAGGCCCAACAACAGTATAACACAAACATACAATAAAATGATATGCATTATCTATGCATGTTATTTTATAAAATGTTCATATTTAATGTAGTTTTATACATTTTATAATTTGTATTTTATTTTTAATTTATTTAATTATTTTTCTCATTTCTTTTTTTATTTTGTTATTTATTTTAATTCTATTATATTCAAACATTTATGCATTTATTTTATAAAATGTTAATATTTAATTGAGTATTTTATAATTATTTTTCCTATTTCTATTGTTTTATTTCTATTTTATTTATTTTAATTATATTTTATTTTAATAAATTTATTTATTTCCTATTTTTATTTTTTCTATTTATGCATTTGTTATAAATTGTTCATATTTAAGTAATTTTTATATTTTATCTTTTAATTTTTTATTTATTTTATTATTTTAATTGCATTAATTTATTTCCTATTTCAATTTATTTTAATTAATTAATTAATTTCCTATTTCTATTTTTCTATTTATGCATTTATATTTTAAAATGTTAATGTTATTTTTATTTTATTTTATGAATTTATTTCCTATTTAAATGTTTCTATTTCCATTTTATTTCTATTTATGTCATTTATTTTAATTCTTTTCAAATATTTATGCATTTATTTTTTAAAATGTTACTATTTAATGTAGTTTTATATATTTTTTTAATTTATTTTATTATTTTGTATATTTTTTAATTAATTAATTTATTTCCCATTTCAATTTTTTCTCATTTATTGTTTATTTTGTTATTTATTTTAATTCTATTGTGTCCAAAGCTGAATGCAGCATCAGTCTCTCAGCAGAGCAGTGTGGCTGTGTGAGTCATTAGTTGAATTACACTGAGATGGATTAGGAATGTTGATTAGGTTTAATTTGTGGAGCATTTGTCCTATTATCTGAATTGTTGGTGTGTGCCGTTGCCGAGCTTTATAGCCTTCATGGTGCAGTCAGGTGGAAAACCGTTCTTCAGTCTCCGCTGCTGAAAGGAAGGCGTGGTCCTGTGTGAACGCGTCTAATCTCGTGCGGTCACTTCCTGGGACTGAAAGTCGACGTATTCAGTGTCGCTACAAACCGTTCTTTGTGGAAATTGCCCCACAGTATAACCACTGATAATCACGGCGAAAATAATCAAAGTATTAAAACTCAAGCTCTTGTGACGTGTTAAATCTGAACATGAAATGAGAAAAATGATTGCTGTCGTCTCCTAGTGCTTGATCGGCTGGCCATATTAACTCTAGATGGCTCGTGATTGGCTACTGAGGAACACGCATTAGTCCAGTGTTATTTTAGTATTATTGTATCTTCTGTTGGCGATCTTCCTCTTCCGCTCTTGAGTCTATGTCAGCCCATAGTATCGCTCGCGGGAGAGTTATGAAGTTTGGCAGACAGATAGAGGACAGTCTGAACTGCCACCAGAACAAATTCGGAGTCTCTAACTCAATCCCTCTAGCGCCACCACCTGTCCAAAGTTGCACTCACGTTTATGCTTATAACTTTTGAAACGTGAGGGATAGAAACACAATTCTAATTTTCTCTTGATTCCTCAAGATAATTCGATCGCACACTATTGAACTCCTCCTAGGCCATTGCTCAGATTTTCACGAAATTTGGACCAGATCATCGTCAGACCATGCCGACAAAAAGTTATGGAATTCAAGTCAATTGGTCAAAACGTTCTTGAATAACGTGAAAGAATTCAACGAAGTGCACGCCAAAATGAACGTTAAGCTATATCTCCACAGCTCTTTAGCGTATTCTGACCAAACTTGGTGTGTGTTATGATAACCATGTCCTGAGGCGACCTGCACAGTTTCGGCACAGCGCCACCTAGTGGTCAGGAGATATGAAAATTTACATTTTTGCTTATAACTTCTGAACGCTTTGGCCTGAAAATCACGATGGCGTTCTCTTTAGATTCAGTTTTGACCCAATTTTCCCATATCGGCCATTTTGGGCTCCCTATTGCGACATATCCAAGAGAAATAGCTTCTTGGACTAGAAAAATTGTAGGGTGGGACTTGATTGTGTTCCTCAGGGATTGATTGGATCATTGTGGTTTGCTGGTCAAAAGTGATAAACCATTAAATCATATCACTAGTGACTGTATTTATGATTTTTCAGCCATTTTACCTCAAATCATCTTGATGTGTCTTTAATTGCTCAGTGTTGCAGTTGGTCTGACACTTATGTGCTTCGTGTTTGGCTCCGATGGTTGCTGTTTGCAGCTATATTTGTTATTATTTTTATTTCAGGATTAGTTTTAGTAATTTTTCAACTTGCTCATTTCTAATATTTATTTTATTTCAGCTTTATTTCAATTCAATTTCAATGGCTCTAACAAAAGCAACACTACAGTCATTGACGCCTGTCTAATAATTCACAGTTTATGGATTGTGCAACTTCTCTACAGTAAATTGCCTCATTCGAGGTTGTGTATGAAGACCAATTCTCCATCCGACGACTCCTCACGTCCCTCTTATAGTCCATTCCCAGCCCTACAAGACGCCTTTGATGTTTTACCGCATCTCAGGAGCTTGCCGTGTTTTTGGAGCACCTTTGATCCAGAGCTTGAGAGAGCTCACCGGTGCCTAAAAGCCTTACCATAGAGCTGTGCGGAAACACCAGATATTTCTCCTTGTGTAGGTGTGTTTCTGCGAGACGGGTGTTCCAGCGATGTGGTTTCTTCTGCTGACACACTGCATGAGATCACATCCAGACAGAGCAAACAGCCTCGAGACCCAAAGGAGGGGAAGAGAAGAAAATAGAATTTAGTTTGGGATGGAGAATTGGGACAGACAGATGTGTAAGAGTGGAGTTGTATGTGTGGGTGAGAGAGACGCTGCCTCGCCGCAGTCTCAGAGGAAGCTCAACAGTGCATGTAATGGGGGGAAAAATGTGTTTTCAGAGCCTGCAAATGAAAGAGAGCATCGCCATCGACCTACTGCGGCAAGAGTCCTGCCAGCCCCACTGGGTGATAACGAGCAATTTAAGCTTTAATTATGCCTCCAAATACATCCAGCTGCACGCTTACACAGTCACCTAAGCCCCGACTGCGGGTTTAAGGGCGGGGCTTGGTTAGCAAAACACCGTATTTACAGTAAGAAAGTCATCCCTTGTTAATCTCTAAACTCTGCTGTCGTATGCTCTTCTTTAATGTCTTGAAAAGGTTAAATATTGACTAATTGGGCTGATTAACTGGCTAAATTCACAGTGTTTAGGACAGACGACCTTACTGGATCATTCTGTTTCAAATCTACCCGGCTCAAATGTTTGATTTTGTTCATATTCTTTCTGTAGAAAGACAAACATAAATAGCGATGAAAGCCAAAACATTAAATGTCACAGATGAATATTGACTGAGTAATCACTGTTTTGTAGAGGAGGGTTTTTGAGATTTGGAGCCAGTTTACAGGGGTGTAAAAATGACTTTAGAAAGATGGTAGCATCATTATTTAATTTCCACACAGAGATTGGTAGATCTATTAGTGAAATCTGTTGACTTTAACAATCTGTGTTGCATTATATGCCAACGGTGAGCGCTCAAAAATGGGAAATAAGCACTTCTTGTGTGTTTGTGCCTCAAGTTTGCATACCTGTAACTCAAGAAGTATTAAAGATATCTTAATATCCTTTTAGATTCTGGTTCGCAATAAACTTTACTTTTTGTATATGCATTTTAAAGGCCCTCGATGGTTCACTCCCAGAGATATGGAGATCTCAATGCGGCTCCAGGAGTAAACTGGTCAATTGGACATTTTCAGAGGTCTAAAATTGGGTCTGTTTATACACAACTGATACATTAAAAAAAAGAGGAATATCTAAAGTAATAATAAACAAATAATATTGAAAATATAAATATTTCTCGTTTTTTTTCTATCAGCTTATTTGCATAAAACATCCCTGTCTGAGTGCTGTAAATATTCCTTTTCCCAATTTTCTGCGCCTGTAACTCAAAGAGTATTAAAGACATCTCAATATCCTTCTAGATTCTCCTTCTTAATAAACTTTCCTTTTGAAATCTTCATTTTCAAGATCCTATATAATTCAGTCCCAGAGATATTGGGATCTCAAAGCAGCTCCATTGTTCAAATTGTTGAATTTTACTCCTTTTTTTTTTACTCCTGGAGCCGCATTGAGATCTCCATATCTCTGGGCCTGAACCATCGAGGGACTTTAAAGCGAAAACACCAAAAGTTAAGTTTGTTAAGAACCAGAATCTAAAAGGATATTAAGATATCTTTAATACTTCTTGAGGTACAGGTAGGCAAACTTGAGGCACAAACACATAAGAAATGCTTATTTCCCATTTTTGAGCGCTCACCATTGGCATATAATGCAACACAGATTGATAAAGTCAACAGATTTCACTAATAGATCTACCAATCTCTGTGTGACAATAAAATAATGATGCTGCCATCTTTTTAAAGTCATTTTTTCACGCCTGTAAACTGGCTCCAAATGTCATTTGACCCTCCTCTACAAAACAGTGAATATACATCTGTGACATTTAATATTTGGGCTTGCATCACTATTTATTTACATTTATGCATTTGGCAGACGCTTTTATCCAAAGCGACTTACAGTGCCTTATTACAGGGACAATCCCCCTGGAGCAACATGGAGTAAAGTGCCTTGCTCAAGGACACACTGGTGGAGACCGCTGGGATCAAACCAGCAACCTTCTGCATATCAGTTCCAGGG
>CM042259.1:790060-817560 GCA_023566225.1 Romanogobio albipinnatus | reverse complement strand
TATTTTACTAAATTATCTAAAAGTGTGGAAAATATGGGGAATATTATAAAAATATATTATAATTAGTGCTGGGGAAAAATTAATCGTGACTAATCGCATGCAAAATAAAAGTTTGTTTACATAATAAATGTGTGTGTACTGTGTGTACTGTGTGTACCATACATATATAATGATTATACACAGTACACACACACATTATATAAACAAACTTTTATTTTGCATGCGATTAATCACGATTAATTTTCCCCCAGCACTAATTATAATATATTAAATGTATTATATAATACATATATTATGTGTGTATATGTATAATCACTTTGGCCTCCATTATTAAAATGTAATATGCCATTATTACAAAATTATTTTACAAAAATCTCTAAAAGTCTGGAAATCCAAGCAATGAAAAATGGCGATAGCCTCCAAATAATAATGCCAAAATATTGCAATACACTATTCAGTTGTTTATAGAGATGCAGTGTTCAGTTTATAATATTGTGCTTGTTTTTTCTGAGAGTTTGAGCTTGATGTGAGTGGTCAGTCCGGTTCTGATGTTTGATGTGAGTGGTCAGTCTGGTTCTGATGTTTGATGTGAGTGGTCAGTCTGGTTCTGATGTTTGATGTGAGTGGTCAGTCTGGTCCCGTTCTGATGTTTGATGTGAGTGGTCAGTCTGGTTCTGATGTTTGATGTGAGTGGTCAGTCCGGTTCTGATGTTTGATGTGAGTGGTCAGTCTGGTTCTGATGTTTGATGTGAGTGGTCAGTCTGGTTCTGATGTTTGATGTGAGTGGTCAGTCTGGTTCTGATGTTTGATGTGAGTGGTCAGTCTGGTTCTGATGTTTGATGTGAGTGGTCAGTCTGGTTCTGATGTTTGATGTGAGTGGTCAGTCTGGTTCTGATGTTTGATGTGAGTGGTCAGTCTGGTTCTGATGTTTGATGTGAGTGGTCAGTCTGGTTCTGATGTCTGATGTGAGTGGTCAGTCTGGTTCTGATGTTTGATGTGAGTGGTCAGTCTGGTTCTGATGTCTGATGTGAGTGGTCAGTCTGGTTCTGATGTCTGATGTGAGTGGTCAGTCTGGTTCTGATGTTTGTGAGTGGTCAGTCTGGTTCTGATGTTTGATGTGAGTGGTCAGTCTGGTTCTGATGTTTGATGTGAGTGGTCAGTCTGGTTCTGATGTTTGATGTGAGTGGTCAGTCTGGTTCTGATGTTTGATGTGAGTGGTCAGTCCGGTTCTGATGTTTGATGTGAGTGGTCAGTCTGGTTCTGATGTTTGATGTGAGTGGTCAGTCTGGTTCTGATGTTTGATGTGAGTGGTCAGTTTGGTTTTGATGTTTGATGTGAATGGTCAGTCTGGTTCTGATGTTTGATGCGAGTGGTCAGTCCGGTTCTGATGTTTGATGTGAGTGGTCAGTCTGGTTCTGATGTTTGATGTGAGTGGTCAGTCTGGTTCTGATGTTTGATGTGAGTGGTCAGTCTGGTTCTGATGTTTGATGTGAGTGGTCAGTCTGGTTCTGATGTTTGATGTGAGTGGTCAGTCTGGTTCTGATGTTTGATGTGAGTGGTCAGTCTGGTTCTGATGTTTGATGTGAGTGTTCAGTCTGGTTCTGATGTTTGATGTGAGTGGTCAGTCTGGTTCTGATGTTTGATGTGAGTGGTCAGTCTGGTCTGGTTCTGATGTTTGATGTGAATGGTCAGTCTGGTCTGGTTCTGATGTTTGATGTGAGTGGTCAGTCTGGTTCTGATGTCTGATGTGAGTGGTCAGTCCGGTTCTGATGTTTGATGTGAGTGGTCAGTCTGGTCTGGTTCTGATGTTTGATGTGAGTGGTCAGTCTGGTCTGGTTCTGATGTTTGATGTGAGTGGTCAGTCTGGTTCTGATGTCTGATGTGAGTGGTCAGTCTGGTTCTGATGTTTGATGTGAGTGGTCAGTCCGGTTCTGATGTTTGATGTGAGTGGTCAGTCTGGTCTGGTTCTGATGTTTGATGTGAGTGGTCAGTCTGGTTCTGATGTCTGATGTGAGTGGTCAGTCTGGTTCTGATGTTTGATGTGAGTGGTCAGTCCGGTTCTGATGTTTGATGTGAGTGGTCAGTCTGGTTCTGATGTTTGATGTGAGTGGTCAGTCTGGTTCTGATGTTTGATGTGAGTGGTCAGTCTGGTTCTGATGTTTGATGCGAGTGGTCAGTCTGGTTCTGATGTTTGATGTGAGTGGTCAGTCCGGTTCTGATGTTTGATGTGAGTGGTCAGTCTGGTTCTGATGTTTGATGTGAGTGGTCAGTCTGGTTCTGATGTTTGATGTGAGTGGTCAGTCTGGTTCTGATGTTTGATGTGAGTGGTCAGTCTGGTCTGGTTCTGATGTTTGATGTGAGTGGTCAGTCTGGTTCTGATGTTTGATGTGAGTGGTCAGTCTGGTTCTGATGTTTGATGTGAGTGGTCAGTCTGGTTCTGATGTTTGATGCGAGTGGTCAGTCTGGTTCTGATGTTTGATGTGAGTGGTCAGTCCGGTTCTGATGTTTGATGTGAGTGGTCAGTCTGGTTCTGATGTTTGATGTGAGTGGTCAGTCTGGTTCTGATGTTTGATGTGAGTGGTCAGTCCGGTTCTGATGTTTGATGTGAGTGGTCAGTCTGGTTCTGATGTTTGATGTGAGTGGTCAGTCTGGTTCTGATGTTTGATGTGAGTGGTCAGTCTGGTTCTGATGTTTGATGTGAGTGGTAGGGCTGTACGATTAATCGAAAAATAACCGAAACCGACATTCAGAACCTCTAACCGACGTATTTTTCCCATGTCGGTTATTTCGGTTTTCACGTGACTCCGCCCCGTCAGTCACATCAAGTGCAGTTTGCAGGCACACAGAGATGCAGGAGCGGTTATCTGTGTTTATAGATACCCAGAATCACTATAGTAACTGCATGTTTTACACAGTTTATACAGGTCAGTTAATTGCTGTTCACACACACACACACACACACACAGAGAGACGGCGCGCGCAAGCCCCGAAGCCGCTTTCACTTTCTTGCTCGTAAAGTTTGTCAAGTAAATGCGTTTAAACGCGACAACGCGCGCGCCCTGAAGGCAGACCTCTTTCACCAGCGTTCTCGCAAAGCTTTGTCATTTGTATGTCGTTTAAGCCCTGTCAGTTTGAACATTAAAGCGAGTTTCGACCATCAGATGTGTATTATGTTGAACTAATGCCTGATTTATTGACAAACGAACACTCAAGACAGAAGCTCGCACATCACGTGAAGATCGCGCGCAGAGGAGCAAAGAAACGCAGGATCAACGCTGTCCTGTGACTAAAGTATAGTCACTAAAGTACCTTAGAAACTCAACCGTTAAATGCATATATTTTAATATCTTTGAAGTAAGTACAAACCACAGCTTCATAATGAATAGAGACAGTATGAGTAATTCACACACACAATCACTCTCTCATTAATGCATTCAAATAAATGTAATGTAGGCCTACAGTGTTAATTTATCTGTATCTGATGTACAACAAACAGAAATCTGCTCCATAGACAATAACTGCTGAAAGTGAACCGTTTCCTTCAAGTATTTTAAAATCACAAAGAAATGCACTTTTTCATTAGAAAAAAAAAATCCACCTTTAGGGCAAAAAAAAGAGAGCAAAATAATCGTTCATTAATCGTAATCGAGGTCAAATGTTCAATTAATCGAGGTTTTTATTTTTGGTCAAATCGTTACAGCCCTAGTGAGTGGTCAGTCTGGTTCTGATGTTTGATGTGAGTGGTCAGTCTGGTCCGGTTCTGATGTTTGATGTGGTTTGATGAGGACTGCGTTTCCCAGGGCGCTTTGAGAGCAAGTAAATGACCAGATGGTCATCCAGACAGGATGCGGCTTCTGCTCATGAAAACCTAATCACAGATAACAAAGACACTCTGCCTTCCTCATCGATCAGTGTGTGTGTGTGTGTGTGTGTGTGTGTGTGGGTCTGACAGCAGGAGATTGCTTCCTCTGTTTGTCCTCGGCCTCTGACGGCTCGCGGGTGTTGACACTGCGTTTGCAGGAGGTTCCAAGGGACCAAATGGAGAGCCAGGGAACTGTTGAGACAGAAATGCGGCAGCTCCCCCGTGACAGGCCAAGGGTTATCGCTGGGCTGGGCTGGGAGGAGCCTCAGAGATGGAGGGGAGTCTTACTGGAGATGCTCAGGGGGACGCGCGACCAGGCGGGCAAACAACATTAGTCCCACGTACAAACACAGGAAATGAGGTTATGCATCTCTAACTGTCTTCATGAGCTCTACAGCAAATGATAGAGCCATGTGTGGTGATGCACAGACATCTCGGCAACCAAAAATATTATTAATATTTAATATTCGGGTTTTGGCTAAAATGGTTTTGCTGAGCTGAAATTATTATCCTTACTCAATGTGGATAAGATTCAACAGTGCAATATTGATTTCTCAATTTGAATCGATCTTCATTTTGATATTCTTGAATCCCAAGAACATCTTTTCGAGTTTATAACACATTTCATACACAAACATTTGTTATGATCGGGCAATATTTGAAAATCTGAGGCAGGGCTCTACGCTAACACTTTTCTTGAGGAGCACAGTCAAAAATTTAAGAGCAATAACACACATTAAAATTATAACTTTCCCACTACAGGACGATATTTGTCCCTTTAAATGAATGTCCAGGGGCATTTTTACCATTATAAGAGCAATGTTTTCTAATCTTATTAAATGAATGCATCATCTTTGGTCAATTTCTTCAATTAAAATAGAAAAGTTGTTTTTAAAATGTTAATTTAAACAATAAATTCAGTTTAGACACAATCAGACTGTTACCAATCTAATTAAATCAGCATCAACAGATCCATCTCTGCACTGTAGAAGTGGCACAGCAGCTCCATCTGAAGTGTTGCATTTACATAGACTTAATGCAGCTCATGGGTAAATAATGTTGTATGAATGTTTTAAATATAAGTTTAAAACATAAACTTAGTTAAAAGATTTATATTTTAAATAAAAAGTCCATGCAATGTATAAATTAAAATAAATCCGCCAGTAGGGGGCGTCAAGTCTGCGAGTCATTCATTCGATCGAACCGCTTGGAGATGCGCAACAGTTCTGGTGTAGTTTGGATTTTCACGAAATAAACAGTATTGTGGCTAAAACGTTGTTACTTAATATCAACTTGTCTATTGGACTTTTGTACAAGATCAGTATCACATTTGCAATCATGCCAATGCTCGGAGCAGGGATTTTGAGGGGCAGTTGCTCTGACCTAAAAAAAAACAGCACTCCCCTAACAAACACCATCCCTCCCCCCAAAATCATTGTTTCCCGCGGTTAGGTCCGAAATGCAGTTTTCAAGTACGTCAAGTAAATTAATGAAGCACTACTTTTTTTCTAATTACAAGTTGTGTTTCTTGTTTCATGTGTCACAGTAATGATCAATCTAGGGTTATTTAGTGCTGTTACACACCCTGAAGGTTTGTCTTCTCAGAGTTTTTCAGTATAAAAGTAAATCGTGTTTAAATGTCGGGACGAAAATAACACTTGTTACTTTTGTGCCGCTATTATATATATAATGCATATTATGCAAATGTAATTTAATTTAATTTTCTTATTGTTCATACTGTTGAAGAATCAAATAGATTGACATTGCAAATAAAAAAAATATTCGGCCCCACTTTATATTAGTGGCCTTAACTACTATGTACTTACATAAAAAAATAAGTACAATGTACTTACTGTGTTCAAATTGTATTCCAAAACACCTTTGCTGGTATTGAGGTGGGATACGGGTAGAGTTAGGGACAAGTGTGGTGGTGTGGGTTAGTTTAAGGGTAGAGTTAGGGACAGGTGTGGTGGTGTGGGTAAGTTTAAGGGTAGGGTTAGGGACAGGTGTGGTGGTATGGGTCAGTTTAAGGGTAGAGTTAGGGACAAGTGTGGTGGTGTGGGTAAGTTTAAGGGTAGGGTTAGGGACAGGTGTGGTGGTATGGGTCAGTTTAAGGGTAGAGTTAGGGACAAGTGTGGTGGTGTGGGTCAGTTTAAGGGTAGAGTTAGGGACAGGTGTGGTGGTGTGGGTAAGTTTAAGGGTAGGGTTAGGGACAGGTGTGGTGGTGTGGGTAAGTTTAAGGGTAGAGTTAGGGACAGGTGTGGTGGTGTGGGTAAGTTTAAGGGTAGAGTTAGGGACAGGTGTGGTGGTGTGGGTAAGTTTAAGGGTAGAGTTAGGGACAGGTGTGGTGGTGTGGGTAAGTTTAAGGGTAGGGTTAGGGACAGGTGTGGTGGTGTGGGTAAGTTTAAGGGTAGGGTTAGGGACAGGTGTGGTGGTGTGGGTAAGTTTAAGGGTAGGGTTAGGGACAGGTGTGGTGGTGTGGGTAAGTTTAAGGGTAGAGTTAGGGACAGGTGTGGTGGTGTGGGTAAGTTTAAGGGTAGAGTTAGGGACAGGTGTGGTGGTGTGGGTAAGTTTAAGGGTAGGGTTAGGGACAGGTGTGGTGGTGTGGGTAAGTTTAAGGGTAGGGTTAGGGACAGGTGTGGTGGTGTGGGTAAGTTTAAGGGTAGAGTTAGGGACAGGTGTGGTGGTGTGGGTAAGTTTAAGGCTAGGGTTAGGGACAGGTGTGGTGGTGTGGGTAAGTTTAAGGGTAGGGTTAGGGACAGGTGTGGTGGTGTGGGTAAGTTTAAGGGTAGAGTTAGGGACAGGTGTGGTGGTGTGGGTAAGTTTAAGGGTAGAGTTAGGGACAGGTGTGGTGGTGTGGGTAAGTTTAAGGGTAGAGTTAGGGACAGGTGTGGTGGTGTGGGTCAGTTTAAGGGTAGAGTTAGGGACAGGTGTGGTGGTGTGGGTAAGTTTAAGGGTAGGGTTAGGGACAGGTGTGGTGGTGTGGGTAAGTTTAAGGGTAGAGTTAGGGACAGGTGTGGTGGTGTGGGTAAGTTTAAGGCTAGGGTTAGGGACAGGTGTGGTGGTGTGGG
The DNA here is from genome assembly GCA_023566225.1 of Romanogobio albipinnatus. Taxonomy (NCBI): domain Eukaryota; kingdom Metazoa; phylum Chordata; class Actinopteri; order Cypriniformes; family Gobionidae; genus Romanogobio; species Romanogobio albipinnatus. The sequence continues at coordinate 810,627 of CM042259.1, read as the reverse complement.
TAAGTTTAAGGGTAGGGTTAGGGACAGGTGTGGTGGTGTGGGTAAGTTTAAGGGTAGGGTTAGGGACAGGTGTGGTGGTGTGGGTAAGTTTAAGGCTAGGGTTAGGGACAGGTGTGGTGGTGTGGGTAAGTTTAAGGGTAGGGTTAGGGACAGGTGTGGTGGTATGGGTAAGTTTAAGGGTAGGGTTAGGGACAGGTGTGGTGGTGTGGGTAAGTTTAAGGGTAGGGTTAGGGACAGGTGTGGTGGTGTGGGTAAGTTTAAGGGTAGGGTTAGGGACAGGTGTGGTGGTATGGGTAAGTTTAAGGGTAGGGTTAGGGACAGGTGTGGTGGTGTGGGTAAGTTTAAGGGTAGAGTTAGGGACAGGTGTGGTGGTGTGGATCAGTTTAAGGGTAGGGTTAGGGACAGGTGTGGTGGTGTGGGTAAGTTTAAGGGTAGGGTTAGGGACAGGTGTGGTGGTGTGGGTAAGTTTAAGGGTAGGGTTAAGGACAGGTGTGGTGGTGTGGGTCAGTTTAAGGGTAGAGTTAGGGACAGGTGTGGGTAAGTTTAAGGGTAGGGTTAGGGACAGGTGTGGTGGTGTGGGTAAGTTTAAGGGTAGGGTTAGGGACAGGTGTGGTGGTGTGGGTAAGTTTAAGGGTAGGGTTAGGGACAGGTGTGGTGGTGTGGGTAAGTTTAAGGGTAGGGTTAGGGACAGGTGTGGTGGTGTGGGTCAGTTTAAGGGTAGAGTTAGGGACAGGTGTGGTGGTGTGGGTAAGTTTAAGGGTAGAGTTAGGGACAGGTGTGGTGGTGTGGGTAAGTTTAAGGGTAGAGTTAGGGACAGGTGTGGTGGTGTGGGTAAGTTTAAGGGTAGGGTTAGGGACAGGTGTGGTGGTGTGGGTAAGTTTAAGGGTAGGGTTAGGGACAGGTGTGGTGGTGTGGGTAAGTTTAAGGGTAGGGTTAGGGACAGGTGTGGTGGTATGGGTAAGTTTAAGGGTAGGGTTAGGGACAGGTGTGGTGGTGTGGGTAAGTTTAAGGGTAGAGTTAGGGACAGGTGTGGTGGTGTGGGTCAGTTTAAGGGTAGGGTTAGGGACAGGTGTGGTGGTGTGGGTAAGTTTAAGGGTAGGGTTAAGGACAGGTGTGGTGGTGTGGGTCAGTTTAAGGGTAGAGTTAGGGACAGGTGTGGGTAAGTTTAAGGGTAGGGTTAGGGACAGGTGTGGTGGTGTGGGTAAGTTTAAGGGTAGGGTTAGGGACAGGTGTGGTGGTGTGGGTAAGTTTAAGGGTAGGGTTAGGGACAGGTGTGGTGGTGTGGGTAAGTTTAAGGGTAGGGTTAGGGACAGGTGTGGTGGTGTGGGTCAGTTTAAGGGTAGAGTTAGGGACAGGTGTGGTGGTGTGGGTAAGTTTAAGGGTAGAGTTAGGGACAGGTGTGGTGGTGTGGGTAAGTTTAAGGGTAGAGTTAGGGACAGGTGTGGTGGTGTGGGTAAGTTTAAGGGTAGGGCTAGGGACAGGTGTGGTGGTGTGGGTAAGTTTAAGGGTAGGGTTAGGGACAGGTGTGGTGGTGTGGGTAAGTTTAAGGGTAGGGTTAGGGACAGGTGTGGTGGTATGGGTAAGTTTAAGGGTAGGGTTAGGGACAGGTGTGGTGGTGTGGGTAAGTTTAAGGGTAGGGTTAGGGACAGGTGTGGTGGTGTGGGTAAGTTTAAGGGTAGAGTTAGGGACAGGTGTGGTGGTGTGGGTCAGTTTAAGGGTAGGGTTAGGGACAGGTGTGGTGGTGTGGGTAAGTTTAAGGGTAGGGTTAAGGACAGGTGTGGTGGTGTGGGTCAGTTTAAGGGTAGAGTTAGGGACAGGTGTGGGTAAGTTTAAGGGTAGGGTTAGGGACAGGTGTGGTGGTGTGGGTAAGTTTAAGGGTAGAGTTAGGGACAGGTTTGGTGGTGTGGGTAAGTTTAAGGGTAGAGTTAGGGACAGGTGTGGTGGTGTGGGTAATTTTAAGGGTAGAGTTAGGGACAGGTGTGGTGGTGTGGGTAAGTTTAAGGGTAGAGTTAGGGACAGGTGTGGTGGTGTGGGTAAGTTTAAGGGTAGAGTCAGGGACAGGTATGGTGGTGTGGGTAAGTTTAAGGGTAGGGTTAGGGACAGGTGTGGTGGTGTGGGTAAGTTTAAGGGTAGGGTTAGGGACAGGTGTGGGTCAGTTTAAGGGTAGGGTTAGGGACAGGTGTGGTGGTGTGGGTAAGTTTAAGGGTAGGGTTAGGGACAGGTGTGGTGGTGTGGGTCAGTTTAAGGGTAGGGTTAGGGACAGGTGTGGTGGTGTGGGTCAGTTTAAGGGTAGGGTTAGGGACAGGTGTGGTGGTGTGGGTAAGTTTAAGGGTAGAGTTAGGGACAGGTGTGGTGGTGTGGGTCAGTTTAAGGGTAGAGTTAGGGACAGGTGTGGTGGTGTGGGTCAGTTTAAGGGTAGTGTTAGGGACAGGTGTGGTGGTGTGGGTCAGTTTAAGGGTAGGGTTAGGGACAGGTGTGGTGGTGTGGGTCAGTTTAAGGGTAGAGTTAGGGACAGGTGTGGTGGTGTGGGTCAGTTTAAGGGTAGAGTTAGGGACAGGTGTGGTGGTGTGGGTCAGTTTAAGGGTAGAGTTAGGGACAGGTGTGGTGGTGTGGGTCAGATAGAGTTAGGGACAGGTGTGGTGCTGTGGGTCAGTTTAAGGGTAAAGTTAGGGACAGGTGTGGTGGTGTGGGTAAGTTTAAGGGTAGGGTTAGGGACAGGTGTGGTGCTGTGGGTCAGTTTAAGGGTAGGGTTAGGGACAGGTGTGGTGGTGTGGGTAAGTTTAAGGGTAGGGTTAGGGACAGGTGTGGTGGTGTGGGTCAGTTTAAGGGTAGAGTTAGGGACAGGTGTGGTGGTGTGGGTCAGTTTAAGGGTAGGGTTAGGGACAGGTGTGGTGGTGTGGGTCAGTTTAAGGGTAGGGTTAGGGACAGGTGTGGTGGTGTGGGTCAGTTTAAGTGTAGGGTTAGGGACAGGTGTGGTGGTGTGGGTCAGTTTAAGGGTAGGGTTAGGGACAGGTGTGGTGGTGTGGGTAAGTTTAAGGGTAGAGTTAGGGACAGGTGTGGTGGTGTGGGTCAGTTTAAGGGTAGAGTTAGGGACAGGTGTGGTGGTGTGGGTCAGTTTAAGGGTAGAGTTAGGGACAGGTGTGGTGGTATGGGTCAGTTTAAGGGTAGGGTTAGGGACAGGTGTGGTGGTGTGGGTCAGTTTAAGTGTAGGGTTAGGGACAGGTGTGGTGGTGTGGGTCAGTTTAAGGGTAGGGTTAGGGACAGGTGTGGTGGTGTGGGTAAGTTTAAGGGTAGAGTTAGGGACAGGTGTGGTGGTGTGGGTAAGTTTAAGGGTAGAGTTAGGGACAGGTGTGGTGGTGTGGGTCAGTTTAAGGGTAGAGTTAGGGACAGGTGTGGTGGTGTGGGTCAGTTTAAGGGTAGGGTTAGGGTCAGGTGTGGTGGTATGGGTCAGTTTAAGGGTAGGGTTAGAGACAGGTGTGGTGGTGTGGGTCAGTTTAAGGGTAGGGTTTGGTGTAAGTGAAGTGTCAACTGTGTAATTACAAATGTAACTACAGAAATTAATTACAGATTTAATTACATGCAGGTATATTTTAAAATGTAAGTACAATGTAAAAACATGTATGTACACAATAAGTGCATTGTATCAAATTATTAATTAAAACGTAAGTACATAGTAGTTAAGGCCACCTAATATAAAGTGGGTCCAAATATTCTAAACAATTCAAGTTTGTACTGTCAAATTACATTTGATGAACTTTAACATTTAAAATGAAAATGTAATTTAATTATTTTTTTTGCAAAGATAAAGGACAAAATATGTTTGCAGTTACATATTAACAAGGTCATAGTCAGGTATGTTTAATAAAAACAAGAGTAACACAAAAATCGAGCTTGTATTGTTGTGTTACTTTCATCCCACCTGATGGGGTCAAAAGTAACAATGTGCAGCTTATGTTCAAAGTGAAATTATACTGTAGTCGTTCTACATTTGTACAAAATACCACCTGCTATTGAAAGACCACACTTGTGAGTTATTGACCACAGCAAAAATATATCTCAGTCTAAAACATTATCTATCTGTTACACCGCTATCTGTCTGATAATTTAGGCTAAACGTGGCAAATTCATCCTGGATTTATGAAGATTCTTATTAATTTCATAAAACTTGATGATGATGATCGTCCGTTTGTTATACCTTTCCAACAACGTTAAGATCTCCTTCTAGTGCTGCTCATGCAGGCTCAGCTCAGGTGTTGCGTGCACGGGTGCCCGAATGTGGAAGAGGATGAGTGAGGCTTTACGAATTTGTTTTTTTTTTTTATCTAGGCCTACGTGAAATTCTGCATCCATTGTACGATTTTTTTATTATTTTTTTCCACCTCGGAAGGGCAACGTGAGTCGAGAAGGGCATATGGGCATTTGCCCGGGCAACTTGAGCAACCCCCCTGTGCACGCCCCTGACTCGCAGCAATAGCTGTCCGTAACTTTAGGCGCTCTGGCGCTTGATAGACAGAACTGCAGGCGTCTGGCGGAAGAACACTGCAGCCGGATCTACTTCTCTCTGTGTGTGTCTATGGCGAGTCACGCAGGGACTGTGCTCCTCCGCAGCGCTGAGACCCGAATAGTCCGAATATTAACACTTATTGTACTCACTCATATGCATCTAGTCATTTTTATGGACTGCAGCTGATAAAGATTAAATCAAGAACTCATACAGGGGCGTTTTTAAATGATTTTTTATTAATTCATTTTTGGTGGCATTTTGCCCCAAGCCCCTGTTAATTTCCGACCTTGTTTATGATAATCTGAATGTTGTATTTCTAGTTAATTTTGGCTGCAAAGAAACATCAGCGCGAGGCGTCTGGTAAGTGCGCATGGCCACACCCGTTTCACCTTGTAAACTATCTGTGAAGTGTAGTCCGTCGCACACGCTTGCACATGCTCTGCTGACAGAAGGCATGAAAAGCAGTCGATTGCAGCACGAAACGTAACAGTTGCTCAGTCAGTCAGTGATGATGCACTTTGGCAGTTGTAGTTTTTATTCCGATTGTATTACACATCTATTCATGAGAATCAATCGGGTCACTCGCGCCGGTGTACCTAAATATTTTTCCGCAGTCGCACGCCGTAATTTCCCCCCAAAATGGTCGCTATGTAGAGTCCTGTGAGGGAGCAAAAACATCTAAATATTGAGAAAATCTCCTTTAAAGTTGTCCAAATGAAGTCCTTAGCAATGCATATTACTACTAATAATACATTTATGATATATTTACGGTAGGAAAAGAGGTTAAAAAGCGTCACACATTCTCTGATGCTCCAGAAGGAAACACGACGCATTAAGAGCGGGGGTGAACACTTATGGATTTGAAGATCACGGTAAATTGAACTTAATTTGTCTTCAGGGAAACATGTGAGTAGGACTAAATGACAAACAATGATATTTAAACAAAATAAGAAAAATTGACACATTCATCCTGTGCAAAAGTGTTCACCCCCGGCTATTAATGCATTTACATTTATGCATTTGGCAGACGCTTTTATCCAAAGCGACTTACAGTGCCCTTATTACAGGGACAATCCCCCTGGAGCAACATGGAGTAAAGTGCCTTGCTCAAGGACACACTGGTGGAGACCGCTGGGATCAAACCAGCAACCTTCTGCATATCAGTTCCATGGTTTAACCCACTGGACCACCATCTCACATATAATGTGTTGCGTTTTCCTTTTGAAATAAAACACAGGCTCATCTTTCACATTCTGTCGCTTTATATCACAATATTCAAATGATGAATGTCCTTTTGATGCTCTTTAATGTGGCGTGACACACTGTAGCCGCTAGTAGTAGTTTCTCTTCTGCTAGTTGTCGTGTGATATAAATATGAATGAACATCAGAAGGTGTGTTAGATACAGAACATGAAGGAGCGTCTCATAATCAGTGTTTCCACCTCAGAAAGACACACATTCCCCTCAGGAAAGCCATATTCAGTGTCTGTAAACTCATTAGTTAGCTAAAGAACTCCAGAGAGCTGCATTTTGATAAATATATGCACTATATCACATATTCACAGTATTTATTTATCTTAACCTGTTGTCTTTAAAAGGGATAGTTCACCTGAAAACAAAATGTTTATGTGTATCTGCTCACCCCCAGGGCTTTGTTTCTTCAGTAGAACACAAATGCAGATGTGTAACTCCAGCCGCTGCAGTGTGATAGTCGTATGATGATGTCAATGGGGATATTTTAGAGTATGAGAGCAATGAGAGTAAAAACACACAGACACACGAATCCTTATTAAACCCTGCGGCTCGTGGCCACACATTGATGTCTGAAGACACGAAACCATCGGTTTCTGAGAGAAACCCAACAGTATTTATGTTATTTTTTTACCTCTTATCAGACGAATGTCATCTAGTATTCCCAGCGCCATAACTTCCGGCGAATAAGGTCAAAATACTGGCGCGATCAAAGATATATATATGTAGATGCCTCATTCGACCGATCCGCGCAGGCACTAATGAGGAATCTATGTATATATCTATGATCGCGCCGGTATTTTGACCTTATTCGCCGGAAGTGATGGCGCGGGGACGGCTGATGCAGATACATTTTTAAATATGGATATTTTTCTTACACAAACGCGTCGATTCGCTTCAGAAGGCCTTTATTAACACCCCGGAGCCGCGTGGAGCAGTTATATGACGCACATATGCACTTTTATGGACTTCAAAAACAGAGCAACTATTACTGCTATTATAAAGCTTGGATTAACGAAACACACCTATGACGCACACACATATGCACAGTCAGCGATGGCAAGTCCAACGACTTCAGAGGTAGCTTTCGCAAACTGGAAGTATAAGCGCTGCTCTTCCCTCGCTGAGGTGAAAGGTAAGAATGTTTATGTGACGTGCAACTTATGCCCAGGAAGAAAGATTCTCTCCACGCCGGTGGCCAGTAATTCTACTCTAATGAAGCCTCACATCATCACAGCCACAACATGAGTGGCTAAAAACCCAGGAGATAACTGAGCTCCACTACCAGAGGAGTAGTAGAGTACTGATCATATTTACACTATAGTAGGCCTACTGATAATATTTACTCAATATTTACACTATAGTAGGCCTACTGATAATATTTACTCAATATTTACACTATAGTAGGCCTACTGATCATATTTACACAATATTTACACTATAGTAGGCCTACTGATCATATTTACTCAATATTTACACTATAGTAGGCCTACTGATCATATTTACTCAATATTTACACTATAGTAGGCCTTCTGATCATATTTACACTATATTTACACTATAGTAGGCCTACTGATAATATTTACACAATATTTACACTATAGTAGGCCTACTGATAATATTTACACAATATTTACACTATAGTAGGCCTACTGATCATATGTACACTATAGTAGGCCTACTGATCATATTTACACAATATTTACACTATAGTAGGTCTACTGATCATATTTACTCAATATTTACACTATAGTAGGCCTTCTGATCATATTTACTCAATATTTACACTATAGTAGGCCTACTGATCATATTTACACAATATTTACACTATAGTAGGCCTACTGATCATATTTACACAATATTTACACTATAGTAGGCCTACAGATCATATTTACTCAATATTTACACTATAGTAGGTCTCCTGATCATATTTACTCAATATTTACACTATAGTAGGCCTACTGATCATATTTACACAATATTTACACTATAGTAGGCCTACAGATCATATTTACTCAATATTTACACTATAGTAGGTCTCCTGATCATATTTACTCAATATTTACACTATAGTAGGCCTACTGATCATATTTACACAATATTTACACTATAGTAGGTCTACTGATCATATTTACTCAATATTTACACTATAGTAGGCCTACTGATCATATTTACACAATATTTACACTATAGTAGGTCTACTGATCATATTTACTCAATATTTACACTATAGTAGGCCTACTGATCATATTTACACAATATTTACACTATAGTAGGTCTACTGATCATATTTACTCAATATTTACACTATAGTAGGCCTACTGATCATATTTTCTCAATATTTACACTATAGTAGGTCTACTGATCATATTTACACAATATTTACACTATAGTAGGCCTACTGATCATATTTACACAATATTTACACTATAGTAGGTCTACTGATCATATTTACACAATATTTACACTATAGTAGGCCTACTGATCATATTTACACAATATTTACACTATAGTAGGTCTACTGATCATATTTACACAATATTTACACTATAGTAGGCCTACTGATCATATTTACACAATATTTACACTATAGTAGGTCTACTGATCATATTTACACAATATTTACACTATAGTAGGCCTACTGATCATATTTACACAATATTTACACTATAGTAGGCCTACTGATCATATTTACACAATATTTACACTATAGTAGGCCTCCTGATCATATTTACACAATATTTACACTATAGTAGGCCTACTGATCATATTTACACAATATTTACACTATAGTAGGCCTCCTGATCATATTTACACAATATTTACACTATAGTAGGTCTACTGATCATATTTACACAATATTTACACTATAGTAGGCCTCCTGATCATATTTACACAATATTTACACTATAGTAGGCCTACTGATCATATTTACTCAATATTTACACTATAGTAGGCCTACTGATCATATTTACACAATATTTACACTATAGTAGACCTACTGATCATATTTACACAATATTTACACTATAGTAGGCCTACAGATCATATTTACTCAATATTTACACTATAGTAGGCCTACTGATCATATTTACACAATATTTACACTATAGTAGACCTACTGATCATATTTACACAATATTTACACTATAGTAGGCCTACTGATCATATTTACTCAATATTTACACTATAGTAGGCCTACTGATCATATTTACACAATATTTACACTATAGTAGACCTACTGATCATATTTACTCAATATTTACACTATAGTAGGCCTACTGATCATATTTACACAATATTTACACTATAGTAGACCTACTGATCATATTTACTCAATATTTACACTATAGTAGGCCTACTGATCATATTTACTCAATATTTACACTATAGTAGGCCTACTGATCATATTTACACAATATTTACACTATAGTAGACCTACTGATCATATTTACTCAATATTTACACTATAGTAGGCCTACTGATCATATTTACACAATATTTACACTATAGTAGGCCTACTGATCATATTTACACAATATTTACACTATAGTAGACCTACTGATCATATTTACTCAATATTTACACTATAGTAGGCCTCCTGATCATATTTACAATAATGTATTGAACTTGATAGGTGTCTCTCACATTGTCCCACAGCAACATTATAATAGTTTTATAATAATAATTTATTCTATTTAGTGTCCAATTCCTTCATTTAACATATTTAATATTGGGGGCAGCCAAGTTATTTGACATATTTGAACATTTGATTAAAAAAAAGTAACACAGTAATTACTTTCCCTGGTAATTAGTTACTTTTATAATGATGTAACTCAGTTACTATTTGTAAGAAGTAACTATAACTAATTACTTTTTTTAAGTAACGTGCCCAACACTGTTTGACTGTAGTCCTTTTTTCCCTGAACATAGCAAATACTGAAAACACAAAATGGAGAACATTTTCAAAGGGTGCCATGACTGAAAAAGGTTGGGAAACACTGATCTAGAGTATCGTTGTGTTACGCATGTTAGTCCTGGACCAACACCACATAAAGGCAGTGGATCTGAAGCGCTGGATCATTACTTTTCTCACCCTGCCTCAGTCCTCCTCCTCTTCCTCCTCCTCCTGCTCTTTGGTTCTGAAAGCTCTTCTCCTCGGGCGTTAAGTGTTTAATCTGTGATCTCAAGTCTTGATTCAGCTGGAACAGCACAATGGGTGCAGATTACCCCAGGCAAACGAATGTGTAATTAGCCCACTCTGCACAACACTCGTCCGCTCGGGCCTTTGAAGACCAGATGAATAACACAGCCCTTCAGTCGGCCTTTGTCCCGTCCACCGGCTAATGCCTGCTAATGGCTGACCGGCCGTACTGGTGTCCTCTCACCTCTGACCGGTGTGCACAAGGTGAGCGTGCCAGCTGGGACACACACACACACACACAGGATCACTTAAACTGAATGAATACACACAGATTTCAGACTAGAATGGCCATATCCCCCTGGATCCGTCTCTTCTGTATGTAAAGCGCTTTGAGTTGACATTTGAGGCTGGAAGCTGTGGAATAGCAATGCAAGATTTTTATAAAGCTAGTCAAAACATCATTCAATGTCAATTGTGATCATCGCAATTAATAATCGCATTTACAATTTCAAAAGAATAATCAATCATTCTGGTCATAATCGCGCAACAGAAATAAACTCTGTCCCGAATGTCTGCCAGGGTTGCCCACAATATTTTTTTGTCTTGTTTCTCGTTTAAATGCATTGAAATCATTAACAAGATTTAAAATGACCCGTTTATCGACTAGCCTATCCGATTTCAGGAACAACATTCAATGAAATGAACGGTGGTCCGTGTACTTCCATTCCTTTTTCGTTTTTAACCATGGAAACAAAGACAGAAATGGAATGGTTGTTGTGTTTTTAAATACTATGTTGAATAACAAAATTGAAATCAAACGTAGGCTATACACAAATTCCATGCGCACAAAAGAAAATAACTTATTTTTGAATTACGTTTTGCATTTTTATAAACTAAAAACGAACAGATTCATATAAAAAATGCCAATTTACAAATGTTCTTTTGTAAAATTATTTCCAATTTTCTAATACTATTATTTGATGACAACAATACATTTGGAAAAGAAAATACAGCCATTTCTGCTTTTTTTCTTTTAAACAGAAAACCAAGCTTCACCCTTTTTTAAATTTCATATTTCATTCCGAAATAGAATAATGAATGAACAAAAGTACACAGACCTTCTATGCCTCGGTCCGTGGTCATGCTATTGATCCCAGAAGAAAAGCCACTGCTATGGCCACTTCAGAATCTGTGTACTGACGCAAAAACCCTAGAAATTAAATTGAGCATATTTACACATAAAAAAACAAGTTATAAATCATTTATATTATTTTTAATAAAATAATAATAAGGTATTTGTAAAATTACCTTGTATCTGCTAATTCTATTAATCAGTGTTAAAATAAAAAAAGAAGAAACCCGTTTCCATATTTCATTTCTGTTTTTTTTGTGTGTCCTCAGTCTGACTATTATACTATTAAACTATAATCTTATGTTACGGAAAATAATGCAATCAATGAGTCTGTTTATTGTCAATAAAAGTCGCTTGGAACAAAAGCATTAGCCTAACATGAAAACATTGAGTGGATAGATGGACATACAAAATAACCCACTTTAACATTTCAATTATTTCATATAGCCACATGAAACATGCATATTGATGAATAACATTACATGAATATCGCGTTGAACATATTATTTATAGAACATGTGGTGTCAGTGCGCTCTTTGCAGAAGCAGAACGTTCATGCATGGCGGGCCATCTCTACACAAAAAAATACCACAAAAAACTGATCCAAAACCAGCCCAATTTTTATCCACCCGCCCAAACCCATTTGTCCCCGCAAAATAGATTGCAAACCGCCCAATATGGCAACCCTGATGTCTGCAGGAAGTGAGTCTGAAGACGAGTGTGTTTGTGTCTTGTGTCTTATAAAAGCCGTCTCTCCTCTGACAGCTGTCCTCTCAGCATGGCGTTTCTTGTTTACACACAGATTCTGTATTCCTCCCTCTCCGATGATTTATCAACGCTCAAGTTTATTCATTCAGAATGCCTCATTAAATCACCTTCCTCTGCCATCGTGTTATCTCTGAAGTCGCCCGTCCTGCTGAGCCCAAATTACATATTCTTTCCACAGAGTGCGTCCTACTGACTCTCCAAATCACAGTCTTACAAACACACTATATCACCTGCTTCACACACACATCAGCTTCCCATTCTCAATCCGTGGGGTTTAATATGGAGTCGCAGCTCTAACAGCTTCAGCTCTTCTTTCCTCAAGGGTTAGGAGTGTGTTTATGGGGATTCTTCTAGAAGCGCATTTGTGATGTTGGACGAGAAGGCCTGGCTCTCAGTCTCCGCTCTAATTCATCCCAAAGGTGTTCTATCGGGTTGAGGTCAGGACTCAAGTTCCTCCAAAACAAACTCGCTCATCCGTGTCTTTATGGAGCGGAGCTTTGAGCACTGGAGCGCAGTCATGCTGGGACAGGAAGGGGCCGTCCACAAACTGCTCCCGCAAAGATGGGCGCATGAAATTGTCCAAAATGTCTTGGTGAAGCATTAAGAGTTCTGACCCCTGAAAAACAACCCCACCCCATAATCCCCCCTCCACCAAACTTTACACTTGGCACAATGCAGTCAGGAGAGTCCCGTTCTCCTGGCGACCGCCAAACCCAGACTCGTCCATGGGATTGTCAGACAGAGAAGCGTGATTGGTCACTCAGAGAACACGTCTCCACTGCTCTAGAGTCCAGTGGCGGCGCGCTTTACCCCACTGCATCCCACGCTTTGCATTGCACTAAGGCTTGGATGAGCTGCTCGGCCATGGAAACCCATTCCATGAAGCTCTACACACTGTTCTTGAGCTCATCTGAAGGCCACAGAAGTTTGGAGGTCTGGAGCTCTTGACTCTGCAGAAAGTTGGCCACTTCTGTGACCCTCAGCATGCGCTGACCCCTCTCTGTGACCCTCAGCATGCGCCGACCCCGCTCTTTGTGGCTGAGTTGCTGTTGTTCCCAATGGCTTCCACTTTGTTCTAATCCCACTAACAGTTGAGCGTGGAATATTTAGTAGTGAGGAAATGTCCCGAATGGACTTATTGCACAGGTGTCCAGCGATCACGGCCCCACGCTTGAGTTCTCTGAGCTCCTGAGAGCGGCCCATTCTCTCACTGATGTGTGTAGAAGCGTCTGCAGGTCTAGAGCTTGAGTTCTCTGAGCTCCTGAGAGCGGCCCATTCTCTCACTGATGTGTGTAGAAGCGTCTGCAGGTCTAGAGCTTGAGTTCTCTGAGCTCCTGAGAGCGGTCCATTCTCTCACTGATGTGTGTAGAAGCGTCTGCAGGTCTAGAGCTTGAGTTCTCTGAGCTCCTGAGAGCGGCCCATTCTCTCACTGATGTGTGTAGAAGCGTCTGCAGGTCTAGAGCTTGAGTTCTCTGAGCTCCTGAGAGCGGCCCATTCTCTCACTGATGTGTGTAGAAGCGTCTGCAGGACTAGAGCTTGAGTTCTCTGAGCTCCTGAGAGCGGCCCATTCTCTCACTGATGTGTGTAGAAGCGTCTGCAGGCCTAGAGCTTGAGTTCTCTGAGCTCCTGAGAGCGGTCCATTCTCTCACTGATGTGTGTAGAAGCGTCTGCAGGTCTAGAGCTTGAGTTCTCTGAGCTCCTGAGAGCGGCCCATTCTCTCACTGATGTGTGTAGAAGCGTCTGCAGGTCTAGAGCTTGAGTTCTCTGAGCTCCTGAGAGCGGCCCATTCTCTCACTGATGTGTGTAGAAGCGTCTGCAGGTCTAGAGCTTGAGTTCTCTGAGCTCCTGAGAGCGGCCCATTCTCTCACTGATGTGTGTAGAAGCGTCTGCAGGACTAGAGCTTTAGTTCTCTGAGCTCCTGAGAGCGGCCCATTCTCTCACTGATGTGTGTAGAAGCGTCTGCAGGTCTAGAGCTTGAGTTCTCTGAGCTCCTGAGAGCGGCCCATTCTCTCACTGATGTGTGTAGAAGCGTCTGCAGGACTAGAGCTTGAGTTCTCTGAGCTCCTGAGAGCGGTCCATTCTCTCACTGATGTGTGTAGAAGCGCCTGCAGGACTAGAGCTTGAGTTCTCTGAGCTCCTGAGAGCGGCCCATTCTCTCACTGATGTGTGTAGAAGCGTCTGCAGGTCTAGAGCTTGAGTTCTCTGAGCTCCTGAGAGCGGTCCATTCTCTCACTGATGTGTGTAGAAGCGTCTGCAGGTCTAGAGCTTGAGTTCTCTGAGCTCCTGAGAGCGGCCCATTCTCTCACTGATGTGTGTAGAAGCGTCTGCAGGTCTAGAGCTTGAGTTCTCTGAGCTCCTGAGAGCGGCCCATTCTCTCACTGATGTGTGTAGAAGCGTCTGCAGGGCTAGAGCTTGAGTTCTCTGAGCTCCTGAGAGCGGTCCATTCTCTCACTGATGTGTGTAGAAGTGTCTGCAGGTCTAGAGCTTGAGTTCTCTGAGCTCCTGAGAGCGGCCCATTCTCTCACTGATGTGTGTAGAAGCGTCTGCAGGTCTAGAGCTTGAGTTCTCTGAGCTCCTGAGAGCGGTCCATTCTCTCACTGATGTGTGTAGAAGTGTCTGCAGGGCTAGAGCTTGAGTTCTCTGAGCTCCTGAGAGCGGCCCATTCTCTCACTGATGTGTGTAGAAGCGTCTGCAGGTCTAGAGCTTGAGTTCTCTGAGCTCCTGAGAGTGGCCCATTCTCTCACTGATGTGTGTAGAAGCGTCTGCAGGTCTAGAGCTTGAGTTCTCTGAGCTCCTGAGAGTGGCCCATTCTCTCACTGATGTGTGTAGAAGCGTCTGCAGGACTAGAGCTTGAGTTCTCTGAGCTCCTGAGAGCGGCCCATTCTCTCACTGATGTGTGTAGAAGCGTCTGCAGGGCTAGAGCTTGAGTTCTCTGAGCTCCTGAGAGCGGCCCATTCTCTCACTGATGTGTGTAGAAGCGTCTGCAGGACTAGAGCTTGAGTTCTCTGAGCTCCTGAGAGCGGCCCATTCTCTCACTGATGTGTGTAGAAGCGTCTGCAGGCCTAGAGCTTGAGTTCTCTGAGCTCCTGAGAGTGGCCCATTCTCTCACTGATGTGTGTAGAAGCGTCTGCAGGACTAGAGCTTGAGTTCTCTGAGCTCCTGAGAGCGGCCCATTCTCTCACTGATGTGTGTAGAAGCGTCTGCAGGACTAGAGCTTGAGTTCTCTGAGCTCCTGAGAGCGGCCCATTCTCTCACTGATGTGTGTAGAAGCGTCTGCAGGTCTAGAGCTTGAGTTCTCTGAGCTCCTGAGAGCGGCCCATTCTCTCACTGATGTGTGTAGAAGCGTCTGCAGGCCTAGAGCTTGAGTTCTCTGAGCTCCTGAGAGTGGCCCATTCTCTCACTGATGTGTGTAGAAGCGTCTGCAGGACTAGAGCTTGAGTTCTCTGAGCTCCTGAGAGCGGCCCATTCTCTCACTGATGTGTGTAGAAGCGTCTGCAGGACTAGAGCTTGAGTTCTCTGAGCTCCTGAGAGCGGTCCATTCTCTCACTGATGTGTGTAGAAGCGTCTGCAGGTCTAGAGCTTGAGTTCTCTGAGCTCCTGAGAGCGGTCCATTCTCTCACTGATGTGTGTAGAAGTGTCTGCAGGTCTAGAGCTTGAGTTCTCTGAGGTCCTGAGAGCGGCCCATTCTCTCACTGATGTGTGTAGAAGCGTCTGCAGGTCTAGAGCTTGAGTTACACACCTGTGGCCATGAAGGGCCGAACACCTGAACTCAGGGATGTGGAGGGGCGTCTCAACACTTCTGGCAATATAGTGTAGATTAATCTCCAGCCCAGAGAAATGGACTGATGACCTTGTGGCCGGCTGTGATGAAGAGCGGGTGTCCTGGTGTGATGAGGCCGTGGCGGGAAGCCGCAATCTCAAGCGGCGCATTATATGAAACAACAAATGCGTTCAGCGAGTGGCTAAGAGGGAGAGTGTGTAACTCAACACAGCTGCACTGCACAACAGATGGTCAGGCCGCAGTAATCCGTCTAAGATCTCAAGTGTAAGCAATTGAAAACCGAATGTGAGAGCGAGTGTCCTGACGGCGACACACACACACACACACACACACACACACACACACACACACACACACACACACACACACACACACACACACACACACACACTCCTTTAGACATACTTACTCCTCTGCTCGAGCTACCAAAGGGAAAACTGCCAGCTAAAGAATACTGATGTGAGGATTACAGTATGTTTCTGAGATTAGACTCTCGGTTTAGCATGCTGACATAAACATGCCGCATCTTATTATTAAAGGTGCAATATGTAACATTTTCTCAGTAAAATATCCAAACACCACTAGGCCAGTGTTATATATTGTGTTCAGTCGAGTACTCAATATCCCAAATGTTTCCAACTATTTGTAAATCGTGAGATGCTATTTTAGGTGTGAGGGCGTGGCCTGTCGATGACATCATATCCGCAGAGCTGCGTTCCCTCACACTCATGAGCGGAGGAGCGGAAGACTGTGGCATAATAAAAGTCCCGCTGCTCGCGAGGCGTGTGTTGCGTTCATCTTATTAACAATCGCTCCAGCGGTTCCTCAGCTCCACAACACTCGCTCCTGCTCTGCTTCAGACTACAGGAACGCTAATAATCACATCATCAACATGATTTCTGCCCGAGTCCATTCTGAGCTGAAGACCACATGACCCAAGAGTCTGTGCTCAAACGTGACATCATCAAACTACGCCTTTGTTTTGAAGAGGCGACCTCTAGCGGACGGAAAACTTGTTCCGATTCTGATACTAGTATTGGAAATATCACCGATACCACAAAAAATTCTGGCATCGGTATCGGCGAGTTCTTGAACCCATGTACCGATCCGATAGCATTTTCTTAAACAAGATTATTTAGGATAACGTTTTTTCCACGTTTAAGGATGTCACAGCTTCCTCAGCTCTCAACGCAATCGCGATTCTTTAGCTCCGCCCACACCATACGCCTCCAGCCGCTCGGTTTTTTCCGGAAAGACTCGGTACAGCGCATCTTTCTTTCATAAATATAATAAAACTAAAGACTTTTCAGAGATATGAAGGATGTAGTACTACTCTATAGGCACTTGAGATTGACATGAGATTGACAGAAACCCGGTGTGTGAGGGACACAAATCATTGTCCTCCGATCCCAGACGAGGAACAGAGTCTGATCTAGACAAACAAGCGCCACATTTACAACACACACACACACACACACACACACATTTATACACTTTAACCTCAGACGCTCTAGTGTTGTTCTTCTTCACGGCGTATGATGTCATCACGTCAGAAAGGTCACATGACGCAGGTGGAAGTGTTAAAACGAACGTGCAAAGACTGAATCAAACCTTTACACAAATAAAGGCGTTGGAGATGGAAACATAAGATGGAGTTTTTTGGCACTGGGGGAACTAATCCTTTGAATTTAAAACAGAAGATGTGAAATAGTTGAATAGCGCAACAGCGCTGGTATGAGCATGACCTGAGTGAATGTCACAGCTCAGTAAGGTCACAGAATCCCCGTTCTTTGCTCGATGTGCCGGCGGGAGACGCTGCTTCATGCCAAACCCTGAGCCGCCTCTGCCAGTTCCCGCCTCCGCCTCTCTTGGCTCGGCTCTTTGTGAGAGGATTGCTAGGCTAGCGAGTGCGTAATGGCGCTCAGCGGGCGACTGGAACAGGTTTCCTCTCACCTTCTCTCTGAGCACGGCGGTAAATCAAACTCCAGGAGTCCTCAGATGCCAAACATTCACATAACTCAAAAACTCTTAATCACGGCTGCGCTTAAAGATGTTCAGTTGTAAATATGGAATATTTAATCGTGTAAATATTAGGATTATTAGAGTGACTAGTGTCCCTCTGATGTAAAGCTGATTTTTGAGCGATTGTAATGCACTTGAGGAACGTCATTCGCTGTCCTGAGAACGGCGAGCGCTCCACACACTCACCAGCTGTGACCCTCGGGCAGTTCCAGCCTCTCTAGCTCTGACCGCAGTGATCATTACAGCGGCTGTGTTGTGAGGGGTTTGAACAGGGACTGAACGGGCTCCAAGCAAGGTGTGGGTGTGTGCGAGTGTGAATGCGAGTGTGTGTGTGAATGCGAGTGAGTGTGAGTGTGTGAATGCGAGTTTGAGTGTGTGTGTGAGTGTGCGAGAGTGTGAGTGTGAGTGCGAGAGTGTGTGTGAGCGAGTAGTGTGAGCGTGTGTGAGTGCGAGAGTGTGTGTGAGCGAGTGAGTGTGTGTGAATGCGTGTGAGTGTGCGAGAGTGTGTGTGAGTGTGCGTGTGAGTGCGAGAGTGTGTGTGTGTGTGAATGCGAGTTTGAGTGTGTGTGTGTGAGTGTGCGTGTGAGTGCGAGAGTGTGTGTGTGTGTGTGAATGCGTGTGTGTGTGTGAATGCGAGTTTGAGTGTGTGTGTGTGAGTGTGCGTGTGAGTGCGAGAGTGTGTGTGAGCGAGCGAGTGAGTGTGTGTGAGTGCGAGAGTGTGTGTGAGCGAGTGAGTGTGTGTGAATGCGAGTGAGTGAGTGTGTGTGTGTGTGTGAATGCGAGTGTGAGTGTGTGCGTGAGTGTGAGTGAGTGTGTGTGTGTGTGTGTGTGTGTGTGTGAGTGTGCGTGCGTGTGAGTGCGAGAGTGTGTGCGAGAGTGTGTGCGTGTGAGTGTGCGAGAGTGTGTGCGTGTGAGTGTGCGAGAGTGAGTATGTGTGTGAGTGACTGTGTGTGAATGCGAGTGAGTGTGTGTGAATGCGAGTGTACGTGAGTGTGTGTGTGTGTGAGTGTGTGCGTGCGAGAGTGTGTGTATGTGTGAGTGTGAGTGAGTGAGTGTGCGAGTGTGTGTGAATGCGAGTGTGTGTGAGTGTGTGAATGCGAGTTTGAGTGTGTGTGTGAGTGTGCGAGAGTGTGAGTGTGAGTGCGAGAGTGTGTGTGAGCGAGTAGTGTGAGCGTGTGTGAGTGTGCGTGTGAGTGCGAGAGTGTGTGTGAGCGAGTGAGTGTGTGTGAATGCGTGTGAGTGTGCGAGAGTGTGTGTGAGTGTGCGTGTGAGTGCGAGAGTGTGTGTGTGTGTGAATGCGTGTGTGTGTGTGAATGCGAGTTTGAGTGTGTGTGTGTGAGTGTGCGTGTGAGTGCGAGAGTGTGTGTGTGTGTGAATGCGTGTGTGTGTGTGAATGCGAGTTTGAGTGTGTGTGTGTGAGTGTGCGTGTGAGTGCGAGAGTGTGTGTGAGCGAGCGAGTGAGTGTGAGTGTGTGTGAGTGTGAGTGCGAGAGTGTGTGTGAGCGAGTGAGTGTGTGTGAATGCGAGTGAGTGAGTGTGTGTGTGTGTGTGAATGCGAGTGTGAGTGTGTGCGTGAGTGTGAGTGAGTGTGTGTGTGTGTGTGTGTGTGTGTGTGAGTGTGCGTGCGTGTGAGTGCGAGAGTGTGTGCGAGAGTGTGTGCGTGTGAGTGTGCGAGAGTGAGTATGTGTGTGAGTGACTGTGTGTGAATGCGAGTGAGTGTGTGTGAATGCGAGTGTACGTGAGTGTGTGTGTGTGTGAGTGTGTGCGTGCGAGAGTGTGTGTATGTGTGAGTGTGAGTGAGTGAGTGTGCGAGTGTGTGTGAATGCGAGTGTGTGTGAGTGCGAGTGTGTATGTGTGAGTGTGAGTGAGTGAGTGTGCGAGTGTGAGTGTGAGTGAGTGTGTGAGTGCGAGTGTGTGTGTGTGTGTGTGAGTGCGAGTGTGTGTGTGTGAAAGTGCGAGTGAGTGTGTGTGTACGTGTGAGTGTGTGTGTGCTTGCGTGTGCGAGTGTGCTTGCGTGTGAGTGAGTGAGTGTGCGAGTGTGTGTGTGAGTGCGAGTGTGTGTATGTGTGAGTGCGAGTGAGTGTGTGTGTATGAGTGAGTGAGTGAGTGCGAGTATGTGTGCGTGTGTGTGAGTGTGCGTGCGTGTGTGTGTGCTTGTGTGTGTGTGTGTGCGCGTGTGTGTGTGTGTGTGTGTGTGTGCTTGCATGTGTGCGTGTTTGTGTGTGTGTGAATGACAGTTGTGATTCAAAAACCTGAAGACTCCGCCATTGTTAGTCTGTGATTATTTTCGTCCGCTGTGTGAATATCGCGGGTCCGATCCACAAACACACATGCCTTGGGATTGGGCGACTGTTTCCAGGGTTACAGTTCTGATTGAAGCCCAACAGCACACAGACTTTGTGTTGTTTGTCTAGAGATGTGAATGTGGACGGGTGTTTGAGGGGCTTAGTGATATATTTCTTTGTGTACTGAAATGTTCTCTCGCTCTCGCCAGATTTCTCTGTGTTTGCGTCACATCCAGTGTCACGGTGAAACACACTCGCGCCGCTCCAGACCCACACACTCCTCCAGAACTCTATTCTTCAGTCGAGATCAGCACTGGCACGTTTAGCACAGCACTCACATGTAATCAGAGCTCAACCCGAACGAAGCTCAGTTGTGTGTGTGTGTGTGTGTGTGTGTGCTCATCCGAGAGAAGTGCCCATATAAGGAGTTCCGCCCTTTATGATGTCACACAGGGCCACACGTTCAGAAACTCATGTGAATCCTGAAGGAGTGTGTGTGGCACAGAAATACTCTGTCACACGTCCAGCTCGTGTTCTGAAGCTTTGTCCATGTTTATCATGAGAATCAACTCTAGCAGTGAGAATGAGGCAGAATGCAGGAGCAGATCTTCCCCTTTAAGAGTGCTGGGGGGTTTTAATGCAGTGATTTTGAAATGGTCTTCTTCAGATGCTGGCGAATGA
>CM042259.1:737560-785060 GCA_023566225.1 Romanogobio albipinnatus | reverse complement strand
GTGTCCCGCTCCAGCCCTAATAAACATGTGACCCCACATTATACATTTGACTTTTATGCCGAAAATCATTAGGATATTAAGATCATGTTCCATGAAGATATTTAGTACATTTCCATATCATACATGTATCATTAGTAGTAACATGCTGTAAATGTTGCACACGCAAAAATGCTGGGTTAAAAAAAACAAACCCAAGTTGGGTTGAAAATGGACTCATTGGGTTGTTTTAGACCAGCGGTTGTGAAATGTTTGCCCAGTTTTAACTCAACTATTGTTTAAAACTGACTGTTGTTGTCAGGGAGACGGATGAATGTAGGTCTGCTTCTTCATTATTACTCGAATTAAATAGTATTTTTATGTTCTTATCACACACTTAAAGCAAAACATTTCAGTGTCCTATAACCTTCAAACTACCATTGTCATCATAAAAATGAAAAAAGCATGCAGTTCACGATGTGTGTGTTGGTGTCATTAAAGGGTCTCTTCAGTGATTTAGCATTAGGCTTAGTATCAGTAGAAACCCTGTAGTATATTTGAATTATGGTTCTTCCCCCCTAATGTCCCCCTGAGACGAGAGAATTATGATTTTATTTCTGGAAAAAATCCTCAGATGACGCAAATATTGTCATTGCGTCATCGTGGATTTTTTGACCAGAGGCTAAAGTCTGTGACTCTTGTTCGGCTCACTCACACTTCAGTGAAAACACAAGTTCAGTTTTTAATTGTAGTGTTTATTCTCTAACTGAACTAAATGATTTTATTACTATGAATATCAAAACGACGGTGGGGGCGGAGCCGCGGTGGGCATGTGATGTAACCGGTAGGCGTGGCTTTGGGAGTGGCCTCGTATTGACTTTAGAGCAGGTGTGTGTGTGTGTGTGTGTGTGTGTGTTGTGCTCCTCCTATAGGCTCATTTCACTAACACACTCTTTAAATAACACACAAATACTGCACTATTGACTTTAGAGCAGGTGTGTGTGTGTGTGTGTGTGTGTGTGTTGGGCTCCTCCTATAGGCTCATTTCACTAACACACTCTTTAAATAAGACAAATACTGCACTATTGACTTTAGAGCAGGTGTGTGTGTGTGTGTGTGTGTGTGTGTGTGTTGGGCTCCTCCTATAGGCTCATTTCACTAACACACTCTTTAAATAACACAAATACTGCACTATTGACTTTAGAGCAGGTGTGTGTGTGTGTGTGTGTGTGTGTGTTGGGCTCCTCCTATAGGCTCATTTCACTAACACACTCTTTAAATAACACACAAATACTGCACTATTGACTTTAGAGCAGGTGTGTGTGTGTGTGTGTGTGTGTGTGTGTGTGTGTGTGTGTTGTGCTCCTTCTATAGGCTCATTTCACTAACACACTCTTTAAATAACACACAAATACTGCACTATTGACTTTAGAGCAGGTGTGTGTGTGTGTGTGTGTGTGTGTGTGTGTGTGTGTGTGTGTGTGTGTGTTGTGCTCCTTCTATAGGCTCATTTCACTAACACACTCTTTAAATAACACACAAATACTGCACTATTGACTTTAGAGCAGGTGTGTGTGTGTGTGTGTGTCTTTAGAGCAGGTGTGTGTGTGTGTGTGTGTGTGTCTTTAGAGCAGGTGTGTGTGTGTGAGTGTGTGTGTGTGTGTCTTTAGAGCAGGTGTGTGTGTGTGTGTGTGTGTCTTTAGAGCAGGTGTGTGTGTGTGTGTGTGTGTCTTTAGAGCAGGTGTGTGTGTGTGTGTGTGTGTCTTTAGAGCAGGTGTGTGTGTGTGTGTGTGTGTCTTTAGAGCAGGTGTGTGTTGGTCAGTGGTCTTCAGTTCCTCCAATAGCAGCGCTCCAGCAATGCTCCTGATCACACCTGGTGTTCAGAGCAGACGCCCATGGGTGAACAGATGAGCATTTGAAGGAGCTGGACGTGAACATGAGACCTGCGTCCGGCTGACACTCGTCTGGCGTCACATTGAGCCGAGTGTGTGAGAGAGCTGTGTATAATGGTTGTAAAGTCACGGTCCTCTCGTGGATATTATAAGTAATGAAGGTGAATGATTGGTCAGGGTGAGTGGCACAGACGAATGACGGGCTCAGGTTATCGACGGCCCAGTTACAGAATGTTCTGAAGCTCTGGAGCATTCCCAGTTTGACTGCATTGGACGAAGTGTGAAAATCAATAGTTCTCCCAGTGCACTCTTACGGCTTCTCTGCGCTCACCAAAATGCAATTCACAGGAATTTCAGCCTTTATTTTCCAGATCTCCTCTGATTCACTCTGAGGTTTGGAGTTTGCATGGCCAATTTCATGCCTGTTGAACTCCAAGACTGATGCCATTGATTATTGTTTGCTGCAGCGCAGGAACCATCTCTGATTGGTTTGTCCATTCCTCTCCTCTCCCGTGTGTGTGTGTGTGTGTGTGTGTGTGTGTGTGTGGTCATCATGTTCTTTCTACCCCAGAATTAAATGACCCTCTCCAATCACAGTCCCTGTTTATCAGGCTCTCTAGGGAAGCCACCGCTGCTTTAATCATTCTCTCTGTATTATTCGTTTCCTTTGCTTTTCCCCAAATCACTGCACTCGCACAACCTTTCCCTTCACATTCATTTATTCTCTAATGTCATCATTATTACATTGCTCTGTCCATCTCATCCACACCTGTCGAATCACTGGAGCGGAGGAATGACCACTGGATATTGTTTTCAGTAGAGCTGCTTTGAAGTTACATTTAAGTTGTAATTATAATTATTAATATAGCTGCGAGCAGCACTTATCAGGGTTCAAGTGTTTAAGGCGTAAGCTCATGCGTAAAACGATATTATGTTTTATTTATCAAGCATGATGGAAAAGACCATTTACAGCCATTTACTATGTTTAATAAAGGGTTTTTGACAGTAATAGCGCCACCTCTTGCCCGATCAGAGTGTGCCCACACATGTGTGTGCGTCAAATTTGGTGTAAATATCTGATTTTGTTTTGAAGTTATAGACTCTTATATTTATGAGAGCATAAAAATGACCCATGGGCGACATTGACTGGATTTTTTTGCCACTTCCTATCAAAACTTTGACATTTGTCCATTATTGTTCAGCTGTGGAGTTTGTGAATTTCCTGCGGTGGTTTCGTCTCGATCGGACGGTTTCGAAGATATTCGCTAAAGTTCTTTAAGCGCTAAATCAAACCATAAGGCGAGACCTGGCGTGTTTGGTATCGTCGGACTCGGCAAGGATTCAGGAATCTAAAGAGGCGACTCCCGTGAGAAACGCTGGCTCAGACTCCTTCAGGGCATCGTGTCGATGACGCACACCGAGTTTAGTTCCGATCCGTTAACCTTGTCTAATAGATGCTCAAATTTAATTGGTCGATGGCGGCCGTGTTTTTTGAGATACGCCAATGTCCTCATAGACAGACATGGCACCCTGGACAAAGACACTGCATGCCAATTTTCAAGTCAATCTGACTAACGGCTGGGTGGTTATAGCCATTTTCATGATTTTTTTTCCTGTTATAGCGCCACCAAGTGGCCAATCGTCGTGATTTTTTTAATGTGACCTCAGGTTAGGCTCATACACACGTGTCCCAAGTTTAGTGAAAATATCTCGTTCCGTTCACGAGTTAAAGCCATTTTAGTAAAAGTGTCCCCGGTCACATCGGACATTTTGGCTCCCCCTAGTGACCATGAATCAAAACGTTTATTTTTTTTTGATAATTATTGATATTCTATATTCATGATCTGAGACCTGTCTCTCTCTCTCTCTCTTCTTCCTCAGCTGGTGGGTGGAGAGTTTGACCTGGAGATGAACTTCATCATCCAGGACGCAGAGAGCATCGCCTGTATGGTGGAGCTGCTGGAGCACTGTGATGTGACCTGCCAGGCGGAGATCTGGAGCATGTTCACCGCCATCCTGCGCAAGAGCGTCCGCAACCTCCAGACCAGCACTGAGGTGGGGCTGATCCAGCAGGTGCTGCAGAAGATGAGCGCCGTCGACGACATGATCGCGGGTGAGCTCTGCAGGCATTATAATCACTTTCATTTATTATAATAATACAAGTAAACATGATTTTGCAGTATTGCAGCATCTTTTGGTGGTTTTGATTCTTTGTCAAATAAATACCTCATAATAATAAAAATACTACTACAACACTACTACTACTACCACCTCTATTACTATACTACTACACTACTACCTCTAGTACTCCTCTACTACACTACTACCTCTAGTACTCCTCTACTACACTACCACCTCTATTACTCCACCACCACCACCACCACTACTACTACTATTACTACTACTACTACTACTACTACCACTACACTACTACCATTACTACTACTACTACCACTACACTACTACCATTATTACTACTACTACTACTACTACTACTACTACTACCTCTAGTACTCCTCTACTACACTACTACCTCTAGTACTCCTCTACTACACTACTACCTCTAGTACTCCTCTACTACACTACCACCTCTATTACTCCACCACCACCACCACCACCACCACCACCAACACTACTACTACTACTACTACTACTACTACTACTACACTACTACCATTACTACTACTACTACTACTACTACTACTACTACTACTACTACTACTACTACTACACTACTACCTCTATTACTACACTACTAATACTACTACTACTCTACTATCTCAATTTTTATTTATTTATTTATTTAATTAACCTTTGTTTAACCAGATAAAATCAGTTGAGAACAAGTTCTCATTTACAACTGCGACCTGGCCAAGACAAAGCAAAACAGTGCGATGAAAACAAACAACACAGAGATACACATAGAAAATTACTACTACTACTACTACTACTACTACTACTACTACAGTTCTACATCTACTACTACTACTACTACAACCATTACTACTACACTACTACTATTATAATAATAAAAATAAACATTATTTTGCAGTATTGCAGCATCTTTTGGTGGTTTGGGTTCTTTGTCAAATAGGTGTGTGTGTGTGTAAACTCATGTTCCTGTGGTGATGATGTGGTGTAAAGACTCCAGATCGTGACTCTGGTTTATGTCAGGTGTGTGTAAACTCATGTTCCTGTGGTGATGATGTGGTGTAAAGACTCCAGATCGTGACTCTGGTTTATGTCAGGTGTGTGTGTAAACTCATGTTCCTGTGGTGATGATGTGGTGTAAAGACTCCAGATCGTGACTCTGGTTTATGTCAGGTGTGTGTGTAAACTCATGTTCCTGTGGTGATGATGTGGTGTAAAGACTCCAGATCGTGACACTGGTTTATGTCAGGTGTGTGTAAACTCATGTTCCTGTGGTGATGATGTGGTGTAAAGACTCCAGATCGTGACTCTGGTTTATGTCAGGTGTGTGTAAACTCATGTTCCTGTGGTGATGATGTGGTGTAAAGACTCCAGATCGTGACTCTGGTTTATGTCAGGTGTGTGTAAACTCATGTTCCTGTGGTGATGATGTGGTGTAAAGACTCCAGATTGTGACTCTGGTTTATGTCAGGTGTGTGTAAACTCATGTTCCTGTGGTGATGATGCGGTGTAAAGACTCCAGATCGTGACTCTGGTTTATGTCAGGTGTGTGTAAACTCATGTTCCTGTGGTGATGATGCGGTGTAAAGACTCCAGATCGTGACACTGGTTTATGTCAGGTGTGTGTAAACTCATGTTCCTGTGGTGATGATGTGGTGTAAAGACTCCAGATCGTGACTCTGGTTTATGTCAGGTGTGTGTGTAAACTCATGTTCCTGTGGTGTAAAGACTCCAGATCGTGACTCTGGTTTATGTCAGGTGTGTGTGTAAACTTATGTTCCTGTGGTGTAAAGACTCCAGATCGTGACTCTGGTTTATGTCAGGTGTGTGTGTAAACTCATGTTCCTGTGGTGATGATGTGGTGTAAAGACTCCAGATCGTGACTCTGGTTTATGTCAGGCGTGTGTAAACTCATGTTCCTGTGGTGATGATGCGGTGTAAAGACTCCAGATCGTGACTCTGGTTTATGTCAGGTGTGTGTAAACTCATGTTCCTGTGGTGATGATGTGGTGTAAAGACTCCAGATCGTGACTCTGGTTTATGTCAGGTGTGTGTAAACTCATGTTCCTGTGGTGATGATGTGGTGTAAAGACTCCAGATCGTGACTCTGGTTTATGTCAGGTGTGTGTGTAAACTCATGTTCCTGTGGTGTAAAGACTCCAGATCGTGACACTGGTTTATGTCAGGTGTGTGTAAACTCATGTTCCTGTGGTGATGATGTGGTGTAAAGACTCCAGATCGTGACACTGGTTTATGTCAGGTGTGTGTAAACTCATGTTCCT
The DNA here is from genome assembly GCA_023566225.1 of Romanogobio albipinnatus. NCBI lineage: Eukaryota > Metazoa > Chordata > Actinopteri > Cypriniformes > Gobionidae > Romanogobio > Romanogobio albipinnatus. The sequence continues at coordinate 778,759 of CM042259.1, read as the reverse complement.
GTGGTGATGATGTGGTGTAAAGACTCCAGATCGTGACTCTGGTTTATGTCAGGTGTGTGTAAACTCATGTTCCTGTGGTGTAAAGACTCCAGATCGTGACTCTGGTTTATGTCAGGTGTGTGTAAACTCATGTTCCTGTGGTGATGATGTGGTGTAAAGACTCCAGATCGTGACTCTGGTTTATGTCAGGTGTGTGTAAACTCATGTTCCTGTGGTGATGATGTGGTGTAAAGACTCCAGATCGTGACTCTGGTTTATGTCAGGTGTGTGTAAACTCATGTTCCTGTGGTGATGATGTGGTGTAAAGACTCCAGATCGTGACTCTGGTTTATGTCAGGTGTGTGTAAACTCATATTCCTGTGGTGATGATGTGGTGTAAAGACTCCAGATCGTGACACTGGTTTATGTCAGGTGTGTGTAAACTCATGTTCCTGTGGTGATGATGTGGTGTAAAGACTCCAGGTCGTGACTCTGGTTTATGTCAGGTGTGTGTAAACTCATGTTCCTGTGGTGATGATGCGGTGTAAAGACTCCAGATCGTGACTCTGGTTTATGTCAGGTGTGTGTAAACTCATGTTCCTGTGGTGATGATGTGGTGTAAAGACTCCAGATCGTGACTCTGGTTTATGTCAGGTGTGTGTAAACTCATGTTCCTGTGGTGTAAAGACTCCAGATCGTGACACTGGTTTATGTCAGGTGTGTGTAAACTCATGTTCCTGTGGTGATGATGTGGTGTAAAGACTCCAGATCGTGACTCTGGTTTATGTCAGGTGTGTGTGTAAACTCATGTTCCTGTGGTGTAAAGACTCCAGATCGTGACACTGGTTTATGTCAGGTGTGTGTAAACTCATGTTCCTGTGGTGATGATGTGGTGTAAAGACTCCAGATCGTAACTCTGGTTTATGTCAGGTGTGTGTGTAAACTCATGTTCCTGTGGTGTAAAGACTCCAGATCGTGACACTGGTTTATGTCAGGTGTGTGTAAACTCATGTTCCTGTGGTGATGATGTGGTGTAAAGACTCCAGATCGTGACTCTGGTTTATGTCAGGTGTGTGTAAACTCATGTTCCTGTGGTGTAAAGACTCCAGATCGTGACTCTGGTTTATGTCAGGTGTGTGTAAACTCATGTTCCTGTGGTGATGTGGTGTAAAGACTCCAGATCGTGAGACTGGTTTATATCAGGTGTGTGTAAACTCATGTTCCTGTGGTGATGCGGTGTAAAGACTCCAGATCGTGACTCTGGTTTATGTCAGGTGTGTGTAAACTCATGTTCCTGTGGTGTAAAGACTCCAGATCGTGACTCTGGTTTATGTCAGGTGTGTGTAAACTCATGTTCCTGTGGTGTAAAGACTCCAGATCGTGACTCTGGTTTATGTCAGGTGTGTGTAAACTCATGTTTCTGTGGTGATGATGTGGTGTAAAGACTCCAGATCGTGACACTGGTTTATGTCAGGTGTGTGTAAACTCATGTTTCTGTGGTGATGATGTGGTGTAAAGACTCCAGATCGTGACTCTGGTTTATGTCAGGTGTGTGTAAACTCATGTTCCTGCGGTGTAAAGACTCCAGATCGTGACTCTGGTTTATGTCAGGTGTGTGTAAACTCATGTTCCTGTGGTGTAAAGACTCCAGATCGTGACACTGGTTTATGTCAGGTGTGTGTAAACTCATGTTCCTGTGGTGATGTGGTGTAAAGACTCCAGATCGTGACACTGGTTTATGTCAGGTGTGTGTAAACTCATGTTCCTGTGGTGTAAAGACTCCAGATCGTGACACTGGTTTATGTCAGGTGTGTGTAAACTCATGTTCCTGTGGTGATGATGCGGTGTAAAGACTCCAGATCGTGACTCTGGTTTATGTCAGGTGTGTGTGTAAACTCATGTTCCTGTGGTGATGATGCGGTGTAAAGACTCCAGATCGTGACTCTGGTTTATGTCAGGTGTGTGTGTAAACTCATGTTCCTGTGGTGTAAAGACTCCAGATCGTGACTCTGGTTTATGTCAGGTGTGTGTGTAAACTCATGTTCCTGTGGTGATGATGTGGTGTAAAGACTCCAGATCGTGACTCTGGTTTATGTCAGGTGTGTGTAAACTCATGTTCCTGTGGTGATGATGCGGTGTAAAGACTCCAGATCGTGACTCTGGTTTATGTCAGGTGTGTGTGTAAACTCATGTTCCTGTGGTGATGATGCGGTGTAAAGACTCCAGATCGTGACTCTGGTTTATGTCAGGTGTGTGTAAACTCATGTTCCTGTGGTGTAAAGACTCCAGATCGTGACTCTGGTTTATGTCAGGTGTGTGTAAACTCATGTTCCTGTGGTGATGATGTGGTGTAAAGACTCCAGATCGTGACTCTGGTTTATGTCAGGTGTGTGTAAACTCATGTTCCTGTGGTGATGATGCGGTGTAAAGACTCCAGATCGTGACTCTGGTTTATGTCAGGTGTGTGTGTAAACTCATGTTCCTGTGGTGATGATGCGGTGTAAAGACTCCAGATCGTGACTCTGGTTTATGTCAGGTGTGTGTAAACTCATATTCCTGTGGTGATGATGTGGTGTAAAGACTCCAGATCGTGACACTGGTTTATGTCAGGTGTGTGTAAACTCATGTTCCTGTGGTGATGATGTGGTGTAAAGACTCCAGGTCGTGACTCTGGTTTATGTCAGGTGTGTGTAAACTCATGTTCCTGTGGTGTAAAGACTCCAGATCGTGACACTGGTTTATGTCAGGTGTGTGTAAACTCATGTTCCTGTGGTGTAAAGACTCCAGATCGTGACTCTGGTTTATGTCAGGTGTGTGTGTAAACTCATGTTCCTGTGGTGATGATGTGGTGTAAAGACTCCAGATCGTGACTCTGGTTTATGTCAGGTGTGTGTGTAAACTCATGTTCCTGTGGTGTAAAGACTCCAGATCGTGACACTGGTTTATGTCAGGTGTGTGTAAACTCATGTTCCTGTGGTGATGATGTGGTGTAAAGACTCCAGATCGTAACTCTGGTTTATGTCAGGTGTGTGTGTAAACTCATGTTCCTGTGGTGTAAAGACTCCAGATCGTGACACTGGTTTATGTCAGGTGTGTGTAAACTCATGTTCCTGTGGTGATGATGTGGTGTAAAGACTCCAGATCGTGACTCTGGTTTATGTCAGGTGTGTGTAAACTCATGTTCCTGTGGTGTAAAGACTCCAGATCGTGACTCTGGTTTATGTCAGGTGTGTGTAAACTCATGTTCCTGTGGTGATGTGGTGTAAAGACTCCAGATCGTGAGACTGGTTTATATCAGGTGTGTGTAAACTCATGTTCCTGTGGTGATGCGGTGTAAAGACTCCAGATCGTGACTCTGGTTTATGTCAGGTGTGTGTAAACTCATGTTCCTGTGGTGATGATGTGGTGTAAAGACTCCAGATCGTGACACTGGTTTATGTCAGGTGTGTGTAAACTCATGTTCCTGTGGTGATGCGGTGTAAAGACTCCAGATCGTGACTCTGGTTTATGTCAGGTGTGTGTAAACTCATGTTCCTGCGGTGTAAAGACTCCAGATCGTGACTCTGGTTTATGTCAGGTGTGTGTAAACTCATGTTCCTGTGGTGTAAAGACTCCAGATCGTGACTCTGGTTTATGTCAGGTGTGTGTAAACTCATGTTCCTGTGGTGTAAAGACTCCAGATCGTGACTCTGGTTTATGTCAGGTGTGTGTAAACTCATGTTTCTGTGGTGATGATGTGGTGTAAAGACTCCAGATCGTGACTCTGGTTTATGTCAGGTGTGTGTAAACTCATGTTCCTGCGGTGTAAAGACTCCAGATCGTGACTCTGGTTTATGTCAGGTGTGTGTAAACTCATGTTCCTGTGGTGTAAAGACTCCAGATCGTGACACTGGTTTATGTCAGGTGTGTGTAAACTCATGTTCCTGTGGTGATGATGCGGTGTAAAGACTCCAGATCGTGACTCTGGTTTATGTCAGGTGTGTGTGTAAACTCATGTTCCTGTGGTGTAAAGACTCCAGATCGTGACACTGGTTTATGTCAGGTGTGTGTAAACTCATGTTCCTGTGGTGATGATGCGGTGTAAAGACTCCAGATCGTGACTCTGGTTTATGTCAGGTGTGTGTGTAAACTCATGTTCCTGTGGTGATGATGCGGTGTAAAGACTCCAGATCGTGACTCTGGTTTATGTCAGGTGTGTGTGTAAACTCATGTTCCTGTGGTGTAAAGACTCCAGATCGTGACACTGGTTTATGTCAGGTGTGTGTAAACTCATGTTCCTGTGGTGATGATGTGGTGTAAAGACTCCAGATCGTGACTCTGGTTTATGTCAGGTGTGTGTGTAAACTCATGTTCCTGTGGTGTAAAGACTCCAGATCGTGACTCTGGTTTATGTCAGGTGTGTGTGTAAACTCATGTTCCTGTGGTGTAAAGACTCCAGATCGTGACTCTGGTTTATGTCAGGTGTGTGTGTAAACTCATGTTCCTGTGGTGTAAAGACTCCAGATCGTGACTCTGGTTTATGTCAGGTGTGTGTGTAAACTCATGTTCCTGTGGTGATGATGTGGTGTAAAGACTCCAGATCGTGACTCTGGTTTATGTCAGGTGTGTGTAAACTCATGTTCCTGTGGTGATGATGTGGTGTAAAGACTCCAGATCGTGACTCTGGTTTATGTCAGGTGTGTGTAAACTCATGTTCCTGTGGTGATGATGCGGTGTAAAGACTCCAGATCGTGACTCTGGTTTATGTCAGGTGTGTGTGTAAACTCATGTTCCTGTGGTGTAAAGACTCCAGATCGTGACTCTGGTTTATGTCAGGTGTGTGTGTAAACTCATGTTCCTGTGGTGATGATGCGGTGTAAAGACTCCAGATCGTGACTCTGGTTTATGTCAGGTGTGTGTGTAAACTCATGTTCCTGTGGTGTAAAGACTCCAGATCGTGACTCTGGTTTATGTCAGGTGTGTGTGTAAACTCATGTTCCTGTGGTGTAAAGACTCCAGATCGTGACTCTGGTTTATGTCAGGTGTGTGTGTAAACTCATGTTCCTGTGGTGATGATGCGGTGTAAAGACTCCAGATCGTGACTCTGGTTTATGTCAGGTGTGTGTGTAAACTCATGTTCCTGTGGTGTAAAGACTCCAGATCGTGACTCTGGTTTATGTCAGGTGTGTGTGTAAACTTATGTTCCTGTGGTGTAAAGACTCCAGATCGTGACTCTGGTTTATGTCAGGTGTGTGTGTAAACTCATGTTCCTGTGGTGATGATGCGGTGTAAAGACTCCAGATCGTGACTCTGGTTTATGTCAGGTGTGTGTGTAAACTCATGTTCCTGTGGTGATGATGTGGTGTAAAGACTCCAGATCGTGACTCTGGTTTATGTCAGGTGTGTGTAAACTCATGTTCCTGTGGTGATGATGTGGTGTAAAGACTCCAGATCGTGACTCTGGTTTATGTCAGGTGTGTGTAAACTCATGTTCCTGTGGTGATGATGCGGTGTAAAGACTCCAGATCGTGACTCTGGTTTATGTCAGGTGTGTGTAAACTCATGTTCCTGTGGTGATGATGTGGTGTAAAGACTCCAGATCGTGACTCTGGTTTATGTCAGGTGTGTGTAAACTCATGTTCCTGTGGTGATGATGCGGTGTAAAGACTCCAGATCGTGACTCTGGTTTATGTCAGGTGTGTGTAAACTCATGTTCCTGTGGTGATGATGTGGTGTAAAGACTCCAGATCGTGACTCTGGTTTATGTCAGGTGTGTGTAAACTCATGTTCCTGTGGTGATGTGCTCTGGTTTCGAGGCTCTGATCTATAGTTTACACCAGAGCTTTCAGTTCAATACTTCATTCACCAAAGAGAGAGAATAATTTCTGTTTGTTGTATCGCATGCGTGTCCGTATGTTCCAATCCTCTATAATTTGTTTTAGAAAAATAGGTTTCAGTGTCTCGGTAAACCCCTCATTGTGCATTCTGTTTTTAATATTTCTGTGTAATTGCGATCAGTGGAGCGTGGCCGGCGTTTATTGCAGGGTAATGTGTAGAATTGGCTGTGATCACATTTGAGACAAAGCTTCTCTCGTAGCGTTCTTTAGACGTGTGTGTGTGTGTGTGTGTGTGTTAAACATCCATTAGTTCTCATGCTTCTGTCCGTTTCTGACCAGATCTGTGGCCTTTCAGTGAATAACTGGGTTATTTTGGAAATCAAATTACAATCATATTACACCACGACAAACATCACGGCTTATTTTTCTCGAAATTAGATAAAGAGCTTCTGAATTCATAACGCAAATGACATCAGCAGACGGTTTGACACCGAGCCATTCCAGCCGATATGTGAATGAAGACACTCGGGTTTCCATGATCTGATGACTAAAGGAGTCTCGGGAGAACATGCCGGAGAAGATGTTCCCGCAGAAAGATAACGATTGGCTTCTTGCCCCGAGTGACTTCATCCTCATGAGTCATCAGTTGTGCTGATAATGCGGAGTCATGATGTTCTCCTCTGTTTCTCAGATCTCCTGGTGGACATGCTGGGGGTTTTGGCCAGCTATAGCATCACAGTGAAGGAGCTGAAGCTGTTGTTCAGCATGCTGAGGGGCGATGCCGGCGTCTGGGTGAGTTCTGGACATTCACACACTAGTGTCCGGTGTCTTCAGCCGTGGCACGTCATCAAAGCATTGTATGATTTACTGTATTTCAGCATTAGTGCAACTTAAAACATTAAAACATCATTTTTACTGAATAATTCTTGTTATAAATACAAGTTTCATATTTCTGTCCTCTACTTTCCCTAAACTCCCTCCTTGTACTACTACTACTACTACTACGACCTAAAAGTATGTACTCTTTTTGTGAAGAAAAAGTACATACTTGTGAGTGTGTAGCAGAAGAGTATGCAAGCTTTAGGACACACTACTTCGTCATCTATAATGCTGCGTTCACACCGAATTCAAATAGAGCGTCTGGCGCGAGTGATTTCAGTGTTAAGTCAATGGAAAGGCGCGGTGACGTGCGTCTGGAGGTCCCGCGGCGCGGAAGGCGCGTTTCGTGCGGCGTGAAGGACGTGAATCCGCCTCATTCGTGCGTCCAGTTCCCGCAAATTGGACGTGAATTGAGCGTCTTGAGCGATACGCGTGTTACACGCGAGTGGTGCTTTTGTGCTATGGAATGCCAAAAGGGTCAAAATACGGCAGTAACCAAATGCCTGGTTTATAGAAAACGCTGTTATTTGTAGCATTTTAGACGAAAAGACGGCGCAAAATACAGCGTTCTGTAGTACAAGCGGCACCGCAGAAACGCCGTTAATATCGGTGGTTTTGATCCAATCCAAAACACAGTTCATTTCGCCGTTTGGCGTTCCATATTACGCCGTCATTTACGGCATTATTATACATTAATAATGTATTATTATTATTATTTTTTTTTACATATTTGCAACTGTATGTTGCTGACAACTGGTTAACTGACAGGAAATGTAAAAATGAAAAATTTGAACTTTGGCGTCAATTTGCCGCGCGTCAATGGAAAGGCGTGTTGACACTCGTCTGGAGGTCTTGCGGCGCGATAGACGCATTTCGTGAGGCGCTCTGGACACGATTCCGCCTCATTCGCGTGTCCAGTTCCTGCGATTGATGCGAATTTGACGCAAATTGAGCATCTTGCACGATACACGCGTTACGGGCGAGTGGTGCTTTTTGTGCATTCACACGTTTGAAGCGAATTCGCGTCTGACGGCCGAGTTGAAAAAATTTAACTTTGTCGTCAATTCACGCTGCGTTAACCAATCAGGAGCCTGCTCGCTGCTGTCACGTGGTAAAGTGACGTGATGAGAAACCCTGCATAATTTAAAAACACTGTTATTGTGTCACAAAATGTAGTTTTAAGACTTTTTCAGGTGGGAATGTAGTTGTTTAAAGCTCAAATCTGTGGTTTATTTATAAAGAGAGCGCCTATTTAAAAAAATAATCTGGTGTGTGTGGAGTTGTGAGCTCCAGTGGATCAGCGGCGCTCAGCGCTCATTAACCCGATGAGAGCAGCCTTTCCTCGGCCAGTCCTTCAGCCGTCTGCCGCTGGCTCTGATGGCCTGTAGTGGTTAAACATCAGATATAATTCATCTTGTGCTGATCTAACGGGCGATCTTTGGTGTCATGAATCATCATTTGCAAAGAGAAGTTTCATAACTTTATTTTTTAGGATGTTTAAATACACATGCAGTGAAGATAATGTAGGCGTTGCCTGGACCACATGTGTGTGGCTATTAATGTTTAATATATATTTTTAATGAAAATGAAAAGAGGCAGAGTGGTGTTTTATGGCATATTTCTCCTGGAGCGCCTTGAACGCACGTCTATTTCACTTCAAACGCTCGATTTCTACGCGCGTCCAATTCGCCGCGGATGCGTGAATGGATTTAAAATGTTCACGCGTCAAGCTAGACGCGATAGACGCAATATATTTTGACGCTCAATTGGCGTTTGGTGTGAACGCAGCTTAGCGGACTCTGCTTCGTTACGTGCATCCCGTCACTTTTTAAACTGCCCTGTCAATCATCGTCACAGTTCAAATCCTCCACATTCAGTTTAATTTCCTGCCATATCGGAGAGAAATGTAGTCTTACGTTGATCTGCCAGTCGTGGGTCTTTGAGACTCATGTGTTTGTAGTTTAAATATAACGATGCATTTAAAGGTTAATGACCAAACGTAGTTGTCTGGCTATCACCAGACCAAGCTCAGATTGAACATTGGTCTGGAGAGTCTGCTCTGTATTTTCTCCTGCACAAGAGGCGTGATCAACGGGCATCGATCCATCGCTTCTCTATCCGTCATTGTGTTAAACCCGCCAATAGCACGCCAGGTGGATAAGCCAGTCTGTGATTGGCTCCCGCAAAAGTGTGACAGACGCAGGATAAATGAATGTACAGGTTTCCAGACTGAGCTGCAGGGCGAAATCAAATCAGTTGGGACGAAAGTAACACAACAATACAAGCTAGATTTTTTGTGTTACTGTTGTTGCATTTGTTACTTTTGTCCCGACAGGAAGTCCTGACATTTAAACACGATTTACTTTTATACTGAAAACCTCTGACAAGATAAACCTTCAGAGTGTGTAACGGCTCTAAATAACCTGTAGATGGATCATAACTGTGACACATGAACAAAAGTACTGCATTGGACCTAACCGCGGGAAACGATGACGAAATCACATGATGTTTGGCAGATCCGTCAAGTGTGTGTGCTGAAAGTAACGTATAGCTTGGAATGCAAATGGAGTCAGGGCTCTGAGAAAATCGCTTTGTTACTTTCGCCCCGGATGTGGTTCTAACACCCCAGTGCAGTGATGGGGACACAATACTGTAACAAGCACCGTCCTTTGGATGAGACGTTAAACCGAGGTCCTGCCTCTCTGTGGTCATTAAAAATCCCAGGATGCCCATCGATAAAGAGTAGGGGTGTAACCCCGGCATTCTGGCCAAATATGCCCATTGGCCCCTGTCCATCATGGCCTCCTAATCATCCCCATATATATACGATTGGCATCATCCCTCAGTCTCCTCTCCACCAATCAGCTGGTGTGTGGTGGGCGTACTGGCACAAAATGGCTGCCGTCGCATCATCAGGTGGAGCTGCACATTGGTGGTGGTTGAGGAGATTCCCCCCTTCTATGTAAAGCGCTTTGAGTGCCTTGAAAAGCGCTATATAAATGTAACAAATTATTATTATCAACCGTCAGACTCGCACATCCGCCATGTTTGTAGTTTTTTTTAAAACACTTTTTATCCATGTTTGTAGTTCTAATCGAATCCTCATTCAACTGGCGATGGCTTGAGGGCAGTATCAGCTGTTAGAATGTGTATCGATCTGCACTTCGGAAATAGTAGACCATAGGGCTGGGTAAAAAATATTGATTTCTCGATTTTAATCGATTTTACAAAACAATATCGATTGTTAAATCCCAAGAATCGATCCTGTTTTCAGTTAATGAATGAAATAAACATTGTAGCGCGCCTCCCATTCAATAAATCGCTATAATATTTGTGCTTTATTACTATTGATATGAAACAAAGTCTCAGATTTCAAATTACGTCTATTTTTTTACGAAATTCAAAAGCATAAATAGTGTTTTGACGCTGTGGTGTGAGATGGCTTTGGGCAGCTCAGCTCTAGAGAAGCTCAGCTCTCATCTTCTCTTCCGCCTTTATACCAGTAACAGCACAAAATACACACCAATGAGCTTCTGAAAGTGTTCAGATACAGGAACTTACTGAAACCAGTATAATGCCACATAGAATAACTCAGTGTTTCAACCGCAGAAAGACGTCAGTAAAACGGCTTGTAAACAATGTCATGTGACGTCACATGTACCTCAGAAAAACCATATCCAGTGTCCATAAACTCTTTAGTCCGCTAGAAAAATGAACTCTAGAGGAGCATTTTGCTAATTATATGCACATTACATAGGATATTCATTGTCAGTGTTCTTCAATATTTACAATGTATGTATGAATAAATCTGGCAAGTTTTTAAGACAGCCACCATTTAAATGTTATTGGAGTAGAATTATGATTATGTAATTGTAAAGTTAATAACTTTTATTATAAAAAAAAAACATAATTTAGTCATTTAAGTGTTTGTATACAAATCAGTTAATTTTTACCTTCAATATTAGTAGGCTAATGTAGTATCAACTGACTCCAGTTTACAACATTAGATCAGAAATTTGTTTTCCTTGAGAACATTTTCCATGTATTACACCTGATACATATCCAAAATAATTAGATTAGATTAGATTAGATTCAACTTTATTGTCATTACACAAGTACAAGTACAAGTACAAGGCAACGAAATGCAGTTTAGGTCTAACCAGAAGTGCAATAGCAGCAAGTGCAGGATATATACAATGGTTGCGTAAGTGCTGGGCATAAAAATGTACTGAATATATATATAAATATGTATAAGTAGAGAGATGGTTATTACTATAAACAGAACTGAATTTACAGATGAATATATACAGTGAATAAATATAAATATACAGATGGCTATTACTATAAACAGAATGTAAACAGAATGTACAGGTGAATATGTACTATGAATATAATATACAGACGGCTATTACTTTGAACAGAATTTTACAGATAGAGGTATACAATAATATGTTAGGCTAATATGAGGAATATAGCAGTGGATTAAGGTAGTGCAATAAATTATGGACAGAGCTATCCGAAAGAAAGTGTAAAAGTGCAGTGGAAAGTGGTTGCATATTACAGTTAGAAGTACGGTGCAAAATGCAAATGTAAACATGGTTACTATAAATACAGTCGGCAGTGCAAATGAGCATATTCCAGTTAAGATATGGTGGTGCAAAATGCATAAGTAAACAGTTGTTACTGTAATAAACAGTCGGTAGTGCAAATAACAAAGTGAATGTAGGTGTGAGGTAGGAGAGTTTGCAGTTTATGAGGGAAGTGGATCAACGGGGGTTTGAGTTCAGTAAAGAGACAGCTCTGGGGAAAAAACTGTTCTTTAGTCTGCTGGTCCTGGTCCGGAGGATCCTGAAACGCCTGCCGGAGGGCAGGAGAGAAAACAGTCTGTGGGCTGGGTGAGAGGAGTCCTTGAGGATGCTGTGAGCTCGATGCAGACAGCGTTTCCTCTGGATGTGCTCGATGGCAGATAGTGGAGTCCCTGTGATGCGCTGGGCAGTTTTCACCACCCGCTGCAGTGCCTTGCGCTCCGCAACAGAGCAGCTCCCATACCATACTGCCACACAGTTGGTCAGGATGCTTTCTATTGCGCAGCGGTAGAAGTTCACCAGGATAGCCGAGGAGAGCTGATTCTTCCTCAGTGTCCTCAGGAAGAAGAGGCGCTGGTGAGCCGTCTTGACCAGGCTGGAGGTGTTGGTCGTCCACGACATGTCCGCCGAGATGTGGATCCCCAGGAACTTGAAACTGGAGACACGCTCAACAGCCATTCCATTGATGTGGATGGTGTCGTGTGTGCCTCTTGACTCCTTCCTGAAGTCCACGATGAGCTCCTTCAATCCATATTGAATTGAATCGAAGATCAAATCGAAAGCTTGTGAATCGAAATTGGATTCGAATTGTGAAATTTGTGTCAATACCCAGCCCTAGTAGACCATCTGGGTATCTTAGGAATTTTGGGACATATTAATTCTATTTTCGAGTACTCTTCAGGACGGATAGTGTGCGGATTGGGATGCAGCATGGGTAAACATCAGTGGTGCTTCAAAATGAGGAGGCAAATAATTTTTTTTTTTTATATCAAATGTTAATTTATGTTCCTGTTACACTTAAATTAAAATAAACATTACATTAATAAAGAGCGCGATACACACGTGTGTTTAAACCGATCATGTCTGTATTCCTCTTGTCAACAGTGAATCCTCTCATGGTGCAGCTCAATTGGCTTTTAAAGGGAAAGGGAGATGAGGCTCTGATTGGTTTATTGCTCGTTACGCCCAAAACACACCCATGACTCATGAAGAGACGAGGGACGACCCTTTTAGACCATTTTAGATTCGGACCCGCCCTCAGAGCTCCTGCGCTGAGCTCAGATCAGTGGAATAGGGCCCAGTGTTTATCCTCCCTGTCGAGGCAGCGGGTGCACAGGGTTGAGGGAGGTCAGGTTGGCTGGGTTGCTATAGATGTTATTTGTGATCTTGGTTAATAACTAGTAAAGATTGTCATGAAGCCACTGAATCAAACGTCGTTCGCCCTAACCCTTCAGAGACAAGCCCAGCCAACGATCTCCTGTCCGCTGGAGCTCTCGCATCCGCTCAGGGTTTCCTGCGCATCGATCTCAGCGGTGCTGCTGCCGTGGTTACGACTGATGGACAGGCTATTGATTGGCTGAAGTAGTGGGTTTCTGGGGGTCCTTGATGATGGTTACTATTAATTATTTAATGTATTTATTATTGAGTTTCATGAACATGTATACGTCTTTTCCTCTGCTGACTTCTCTCTATTTTCTTTAATCTTCTCTCTCTCTCTCTCTCTCTCTCTCTCTCTCTCTCTCTCTCTCTCTCTCTGTCTCTCTCTCTCTCTCTCTCTCTCTCTCTGTCTCTCTCTCTCTCTCACTCTCTCTCTCTCTCTCTCTCTCTCTCTCTCTCTCTCTCTCTGTCTCTGTCTCTGTCTCTGTTCTCTCCTAATTGTTCTGTTCCTTCATGTGTCCTGTTTCCTTTAGCCAAGACACGCCATTAAACTCCTGTCTGTGCTGAATCAGATGCCTCAGCGGCACGGCCCGGACACCTTCTTCAACTTCCCAGGACGCAGTGCGGCGGTGAGACTCTCCACGCCTTTAATAAAGCTTTTGTAGAATCCTTCTGGACGTTTGCATTATAGAACACCAACAACAATAATAATAACTCATCATGTGCCATTTATATACCGATCAGGCATAACATTATGACCGCCGAAGTGCGTAACACTGTGGGTGGGGTATATTAGGCAGCAAGTGAACATGTTGTCCTCAGAGTTGATGTGGACGGTATTCCCTGTGGCTGTGGCTCTTTCAGCAGATAATGCGCCGCCACAAAGCACAAATGCTTCAGGAATGCTTTGAGGAGCACAACAACGAGTTTGAGTCCAAATTCCCCAGATCTCAATCCAATCGAGCATCTGTGGGATGAGCTGAACACACAAGTCCCATCCACCTCGCAACTTACAGGACTTAAAGGATCTGCTGCTAACATCTTGGTGCCAGATACCACAGCACACCTTCGAGTGGAGTCCATGCCTCGACGGGTCAGGGGGACCAACACAATATTAGGTCATAATGTTATGCCAGATCGGTGTATCTTAAAAGGAATATTCTACCTTTATTTTCTCTACACTACACTTTTCTTTACTATATATATATATACACTACTGCACAAAATCATATATTTATTCAGCAAGGATGCATTATTTGATCTAAAGTGACAGAAAAAACATTTATAATGTTACAAAAGTGTTCTTGTTAATGTGTTTACCACAGTAGTAAGGCCTAAGAATGTGTTCAGTTAGGTCTTAAATTCAATATCATGGCATTAAATCAGGGAATTAAATCATATGGAATCGCAGAATCCATTCATAAAAATAATAATATATATAATAAAGGAAACTTCTGTCATTTACTCGCCCTCATGTGAGTAAATAATTCAACTAAAAATGGGAAACAGAATTTGAGACAAAATATAACGCATTTCATAAGGCCCTAAAAATGTATTTTTTTTGTTAAATTCCTAATAAATTGCTGTTACATTGTATATTTCATGATTTCATTTCATCAGACTTGCTTTTTGACTAACCTCTAAAATGAAAAACAACCTCAGAAGCTTCAGTAAAAGTTATTTCCATGTTCTAGTGTTTGGGAGCAGAGATATTCACACTTAAGCTATTTTTTTGTTTTTGGAAAATCAATTACAAAATCATGGAGATCTGTGGGAAATTGTGTTCTCATTGTGTGCTCGGACATGTACAGTTAGAGAACACTGACAGGCTTCAATTACATTCTCATTCCTTGGTCTTAAACTACTCAAGCAAACCCTAACCGTACAGTAAACATGCAGTTCGTTAATATTACAGTACTTAAATATATAATCACACTGTAACAATGACACCAAAATAAAGTGTAACCACAGGTTTTATATTTCAAATATTCTGTTCTTTTGAAGGTTATATTCATCAAAGAGTCCTTGATATTAATCATAAATGTGTGTTGATCATCAGATCCTCATATTAGATGAAGAGTGAAGGGTCATGTGACACTGAAGACTGGAGTTATGATGATAAATTCAGCTTTGATCACAGGAATAAATTACATTTTATATAATATTTCACAATGTTACTGTTTTTACTGTATTATAAATAAATGCATCCGTGGTGGGAATTCTTTAGAAAAATACATTTAAAATCTTGCAGACGGTGTGTATTTATATTAAATATTTCCACATTTAAATTATGTACATTTTAAATGATTCTATTTTTATTGAGTAATATTCATGTTACAGACACATGTTTAGGCCTATGGTTTCTCATAGACTTCCGCTGTACGTGTGTAAATGTTTTTCTTTGTTTGGTCCAAACTGAGAGACGAGTTATGATCTGTAATCAGCACAGATGCTGTTGTTAAAGTGCATGTTGTATGTATTAAATGCTACTTTACCGCGGTCAGACTTGCACTGAATGGTCAGTTGATTGAATATCAGCTTGTTCTGCTGATGCTGTTTTAATGGCTCTTGTGATTGTGTGAATGTGCAGCTTCTAACTCCTGGTGTTCTGCCCTGACAGGCCATTGCTCTGCCGCCCATTGCCAAGTGGCCTTACCAGAACGGATTCACTCTCAACACCTGGTTCAGAATGGACCCGCTCAACAATATCAACGTAGACAAGGACAAACCGTACCTGTACTGGTGAGTGAGTGTGTGTGTGTGTGTGTGTGTGTGTGTGTGTGTGTGTGTGTGGGGGTGTACCTGTACAGGTGTGTGTGTGTGTGTGTGTGTGTGTGTGAGAGTGTTAAAACAACCCATTCACTGAGTTAAAACAACCCAACTCTGAGTTAAAACTCTGAGTTAAAACAACCCAACCTCTGAGTTAAAACAACCCAACCTCTGAGTTAAAACAACCCAACTTCTGAGTTAAAACAACCCAACCTCTGAGTTAAAACAACCCATTCACTGAGTTAAAACAACCCATTCACTGAGTTAAAACAACCCAACCTCTGAGTTAAAACAACCCAACTTCTGAGTTAAAACAACCCAACCTCTGAGTTAAAACAACCCATTCACTGAGTTAAAACAACCCATTCACTGAGTTAAAACAACCCAACCTCTGAGTTAAAACAACCCATTCACTGAGTTAAAACAACCCAACCTCTGAGTTAAAACAACCCAACCTCTGAGTTAAAACAACCCATTCACTGAGTTAAAACAACCCATTCACTGAGTTAAAACAACCCAACCTCTGAGTTAAAACAACCCATTCGCTGAGTTAAAACAACCCATTCACTGAGTTAAAACAACCCAACCTCTGAGTTAAAACAACCCATTCACTGAGTTAAAACAACCCAACCACTGGGTTAAAACAACCCATTCACTGAGTTAAAACAACCCAACCACTGAGTTAAAACAACCCAACCTCTGAGTTAAAACAACCCAACCTCTGAGTTAAAACAACCCAACCTCTGAGTTAAAACAACCCAACCTCTGAGTTAAAACAACCCAACCTCTGAGTTAAAACAACCCAACCTCTGAGTTAAAACAACCCATTCACTGAGTTAAAACAACCCATTCGCTGGGTTAAAACAACCCAATCACTGAGTTAAAACAACCCATTCACTGAGTTAAAACAACCCAATCACTGAGTTAAAACAACCCATTCACTGAGTTAAAACAACCCATTCACTGAGTTAAAACAACCCAATCACTGAGTTAAAACAACCCAATCACTGAGTTAAAACAACCCAATCACTGAGTTAAAACAACCCATTCACTGAGTTAAAACAACCCAATCATTGAGTTAAAACAACCCAACCACTGAGTTAAAACAACCCAACCACTGGGTTAAAACGACCCATTCGCTGGGTTAAAACAACCCATTCACTGAGTTAAAACAACCCAACCACTGAGTTAAAACAACCCAATCACTGAGTTAAAACAACCCATTCGCTGGGTTAAAACAACCCATTCGCTGAGTTAAAACAACCCATTCGCTGAGTTAAAACAACCCATTCGCTGAGTTAAAACAACCCATTCGCTGAGTTAAAACAACCCAACCGCTGAGTTAAAACAACCCAACCGCTGAGTTAAAACAACCCAACCGCTGAGTTAAAACAACCCATTCGCTGAGTTAAAACAACCCAATCACTGAGTTAAAACAACCCAACCGCTGAGTTAAAACAACCCAATCACTGAGTTAAAACAACCCATTCGCTGAGTTAAAACAACCCATTCGCTGAGTTAAAACAACCCATTCGCTGAGTTAAAACAACCCATTCGCTGAGTTAAAACAACCCAACCGCTGAGTTAAAACAACCCAACCGCTGAGTTAAAACAACCCAACCGCTGAGTTAAAACAACCCAACCGCTGAGTTAAAACAACCCATTCGCTGAGTTAAAACAACCCATTCGCTGAGTTAAAACAACCCAACCGCTGAGTTAAAACAACCCATTCGCTGAGTTAAAACAACCCAACCGCTGAGTTAAAACAACCCAACCGCTGAGTTAAAACAACCCATTCGCTGAGTTAAAACAACCCGTTCGCTGAGTTAAAACAACCCAATCACTGGGTTAAAACAACCCATTCGCTGGGTTTGTCCATTTTCAACCTAACTTGGGTTGTTTTTAAGCCAGCATGTTTTCGAGGTTTTCCCAGTCCTGCACACTGATGGAGAGCACAGGCTCTGGTGTGGTTTAATGCTGACCAGTCGTTGAAATGTAAATGTCAGGACCTGGACCAGCACCGGTGAGCCTCCAGCGTCTCAGCGTGGCGGGAACACGGGAGATCTGTGCATATGAAATATTATATTAGCATTTCTGTTTGAAGTGGTAAGTGTCTCTACAGGGCTGGCCCACAAGAAGAGCTGCTAATTTAGGAGTGATGAGCCCTGCCCTATTTCCATCTCCCAAATAAAGCCTGCCGTACCAGAGGGCAAACCACTGTGTGTGTGTGTGTGTGTGTGTGTGTGTGTGTGTGTGTGTGTGTGTGTGTGTGTGTGTCCGTGAGCTGAAGATGCGTGTTCGTTCTGACCTTTAGTTTAATGTCAGTGCTCTGTATTCCACACTTCTGGAGCGGTTTATCCTTTAGTCTGGTTTTAATGTTACTCAAGATTTCTTGTCGTAATCCCATCGAGACGCCCTGAAGGACCTGCTGTGTTTGCGGAGGGCAGTTCCCATAATGCTTAGTGTTGAGAGAACAGATATACACGGTTGTGATTTTAATTTTACATGATCATTTCCTGTAGCTCGACTGATGCCAAGGTCACGAGTTTGATTCCCTGAAAAGACTGTAAATGTATGACTTGAATATATCAGCCTTAAAGAAGCACTGAATAATAACTCATATATATGAATATGAATATGACTTGTGAGCTCAGCGCTTCGAGGCTCTTATCGACAGCAGCATCTCTGTGCCAATGACTCCGGCGGCCATGTTTGTTTTCCCACCAAGAGCCTGACCTCCCGCCTCCATATTTTCACATCTGACTATAAAAGTGCAGGAATTTTGTGTGTGGAAATCATGGACTGTGTTGTGTAGCATGGACTGGAAAAGTTGTGTGTTTTTGCTGATTCATGTTGTAAGAGACCCTGTGGAGTGGGCAAAAAACTACTTTTCTTTGAATTTATTCTGTTTTAAAGGTGCAGTGTGTAATATTTACGAGGATCTATTGACAGAAATGCACTATAATATCCATAACTGGTGTATAAAGACTGTTATGTGTTTATGACCTGAGAATGATCCGTTTCTATCAACACATACCGCGGGTACAGTGAAGCCGCCGCCATGTTTCTACAGTGGCCCTAAAGGGACAAACTTCTCTACAGAGCGCTAGCTACTCTCTGCTGTCTCACGTCCTGTGTGGGCCACCGTAGCTTCTCTATGTGCTTCAGAAGGGAGGGGTGAGCGGTGGGCGGGTGCAGTTCACAACCTCACCACTAGACACCGCTCGAACTTACACACTGCACCTTTAAAGCCATTATATTCACTAATAAAATAGTTTTTCCTCTCTTCTTTGTCCTCTAGTTTTCGGACCAGCAAAGGCATTGGCTACTCGGCACACTTTGTGGGGAACTGTTTGATTGTGACATCACTGAAGTCGAAGGGCAAAGGCTTTCAACACTGTGTGAAGTACGACTTCCAGCCCAGGAAGGTGAGCGAGCTCTGGCCTGACACACACACACACACACACACACACACATTAGGACGCGACGTTCTGCAGTATAAACACACGCTGATCAAGATTTGTCGCTACTTTGGTTACATCACGGCTTCAAATAAATATGATCAATTGAATTTTAGGGTTATGAATATGAAAACCGTGTCGGTACCTTTGATTGTAATATGAGCATCAGCTGATGTCATTCATTAAAAACTCCTCTATTCTCCTCATGAAGACTCACGACAAAACAACATCCCTCAGGGCTTTTAGTTCAAAAGTGTGCAGATGAGGAGAAATATTGATAGATTCTCATATGTCTGTGTCAGATTTCTATACAGAGAAGTGTTATTATTTCAATCTGTTGTGTTTTCAGTTCATACTGGCAGCCGGAGGGCGCTCCGTGCACATGTAGTCCATATATAGCACGCATGAAGAAGATACCATGTGACATTCTCTCTGACATAAACAGCTTCCAGAAATCGCTCTAACATGCAGATAGACACATTTGAAGATAATAAACACACAATCGCAACAATATATGGCTTATCTGTGTTATTTATACCATGTTGGGTGTTTTCATAATAGATTATATTTATAATGCAATGCTATTCGAGCTTTTATAATTATGCAGAATATTGTAAAATGATATATTTTCTGTCTGATTTTTTGATCCAAAGCCAAATGAGATCACATAAGGTTATTTAAAACATTTGACTTGTGATATAAAGTAAGTTTGGAGTTTTAATCTCATTAATTGTTGTGTTTTAATAAATAATAAATTATGGTTTAATAAATCATAAATTGTTGTGGCAGATAATATAGATTGTTTTAAGCAAAAACTCATTTTGATTTCCTCCCCAGGATTTTTACTTATCTAGTAAATTAATCTTGATTTAAGAATTTTAAATATTTGGACTGGAAACCAGAAAAAATACCAAATAAGAAGAGCATTCTTTGCAGTATATTCAAATATTTTGATCATTTAAAATATAATAGGCCTTTATTGACTACATTCTAAATAAAATAAACTACAAAAATATATTTCCTTTGCTCTGTTGCTCTGTCTCATAGGCCTACCTGAAGCTCATTCATTGTGCAGCTCATTATGCGGATTATGATGTTCTTTTGTCCTCTCAGGTGATCTCCAGCATTATTCATTAGCTATCACGCCTCCTCGCATACGGGCTTTGTGAAGAAAAACTGTCTTAGAAATTGTACTCAACACTCTCTCTCTGTCTCTCTCTCTCTCTCTCTCTCTCTCTCTCTCTCTCTCTCTCTGTCTCTCTCTCTCTCTCTCTCTCTCTCTCTCTCTGTCTCTCTCTGTCTCTCTCTGTCTCTCTCTCTCTCTCTCTCTCTCTCTCTCTCTCTCTCTCTCTCTCTGTCTCTCTCTGTCTCTCTCTGTCTCTCTCTCTCTCTCTCTCTCTCTCTCCCTCCCTCTCTCTCTCTCTCCGTCCACTGAGTCAGCTGTCCCCGAAGCCCTCCTGACTTGTTAGCTTCTGCATTTATGTACAGAAGGAACACAGGGAATTCCAGAGGGATTTATTCCCATAGCGCCTTTTTCCCCTTTAGCGCTGAAGATCTGTCTGTTTATCGCTCTTTCTTTCTTCTTTTCTCTTTCTGAGTCGGCTGATACAGCAACATCTGCTCTCTGATAACTGGGCTCCTCTTATTCGGCTCAGTCGCACGAGCTGTTAAACGACAAATGAAATTCATTTTGGCGAGGGATGTTTGAATATGAAACCTCATCCTGTCTGCGCACAGAGAGGATGGCAAGGGAGGGTGGTGTGCCAATTAGAATGCAAATACACACACACACACACACACACACACACAAACATGTACTCGCGTAACAATGAACTTCACAACTCGCCCAATTAGTCAGCACTTTGTTCTGCTATTGAAACCGAGAGCGCTGGGACACAAAGGCTGGATTTTAATCAAGCACTTTATTAGTGACTCTTAGATTTATATTAAACTTCCTCAGATACTAAAGAGCCAAAGCTGGGGAGATGTGAACACAGAAAGAGTGTAATTGAATTGAACTGAGCTAAGAGCAGTTAAATAGAGCCGTTGTTCACAGCTTGTGATTGGTCGACGGAGACCGAGGGGTCAGAAGAAAAGTTACAACTCTAGGGCTCGTCTACACTGCAAATCATGCTTTTCTTACTGAGTGCTTTTGTCTTGTTTTCAGTCCAAATGCTAAAAAATCTTACATTAAGAAGCATTCTGCCAATTTTGTTTACCCCATTGGCAGATTATTTATCTTATTTTAAGCAATAACTCCCTTAATCTTGAGTCTTGTCTAGTAAATGCTTCTTAATGTAAGATTTTTTAGACATTTGGACTGAAAACAAGAAAAAAACACTCAGTAAGAAAAGCATTTTTTGCAGTGTGTCCAAAGCCTCGTCTAGATGAAGACGGCCTCTTGCGCATTTATGCAGAATCTTAAGTGGCATTATAAGCTGTGAAATCTCAGTTATGGGATGTATTTTCATGCAGTCTAGCAGATTTGGGCTTATCCTTTCGCCCCGGCTGATATCGCCTCACTGTTAATCACATGCGAGGAAGGTGGAGAGGATATTTGGGATCTTCAGAGGAAGCGTGCATCATCTAAAGCTCCTGATTTGTGGCGGCCTCGTCCGTACGGAGCTGCGATACACTCGTGCTCGTGCTCGTGTTGTTGTGTTCTTCACTGGAGAGCTCTCGGACCGACGTCAGCACCGCTGCAGTCACACACAGTGATTCTGTTTCAGTAGATCTGCCTCTCGTGTGGAAGCGTGTAATGAAATGAACAAAATTCACAAAATTATCCAGCCCTCAGATCTGTGAGAAACTCTGAATTGTGTGCAAAATAATCGCAATTGTCAACTCATAATTGTGAAATATAAATGTGAAATTGTGAGAGAGAAAATCACAGTCTGGTTCTGGAACTCCATATGGAAATGGACTTCGATAACTGAATCCTTAAACCAGCAGCCCTGCTGTGAGGGACGAGGGGTTTGCTCCTGCTGAAGCCGTGAGCCTCATTATTGTGTTTGACAGGGGAATTCCTTGTGAAAAACTACATTACCCATGATGCTGTGCAGCGAATCAGACCAATCACAGTCAAAAAAACAGCACACACACACACACACACACATACACTGATTATTACACACAGGGACGCGCAGCACACACACACTCTCTGATTATTACACACAAACACACACACACATACACTGATTATTACACACACACACACACACACACACTCTGATTATTACACACAGGGACGCGCAGCACACACACACACACACACACACTCTGATTATTACACACAGGGACGCGCAGCACACACACACACACACACACACTCTGATTATTACACACAGGGACGCGCAGCACACACACACACACACACACACTCTGATTATTACACACAAACACACACACACATACACTGATTATTACGCACACACACACACACACACACACACTCTGATTATTACACACAGGGACGCGCAGCACACACACACACACTCTGATTATTACGCCCACACACACACACACACACACACACTCTGATTATTACACACACAGGGACGCGCAGCACACACACACACACTCTGATTATTACACACACAGGGACGCACAGCACACACACACACACACACTCTGATTATTACGCACACACACACACACTCTGATTATTACGCACACACACACACACTCTGATTATTACGCACACACACACACACACACACTCTGATTATTACGCACACACACACACACTCTGATTATTACGCACACACACACACACACTCTGATTATTACGCACACACACACACACTCTGATTATTACGCACACACACACACACTCTGATTATTACACACACAGGGACGCACAGCGCACACACACACACACACACACACTCTGATTATTACGCACACACACACACACTCTGATTATTACGCACACACACACACACACTCTGATTATTACGCACACACACACACACACACTCTGATTATTACACACAGGGACGCACAGCACACACACACACACACACTCTGATTATTACGCACACACACACACACTCTGATTATTACGCACACACACACACACACACACACACACTCTGATTATTACACACAGGGACGCGCAGCACACACACACACTCTGATTATTACACACACAGGGACGCGCAGCACACACACACACACTCTGATTATTACACACACAGGGACACGCAGCACACACACACACACACACACACTCTGATTATTACACACACAGGGACACGCAGCACACACACACACACACTCTGATTATTACGTACACACACACACACTCTGATTATTACACACACAGGGACGCGCAGCACACACACGCACACTCTGATTATTACACACAGGGACGCGCAGCGCACACACACACACACACACACACAGTCTCTCCTCATGTCAACAGTGAATCCTCTCATGGTGCAGCTCAACTGGCTTTTAAAGGGAAAGGGAGATGAGACGCCCAAAACACACCCATGACTCATGAAGAGACGAGGGACGACCCTTTAGACCATGAGCCGAGCGCTGACCGTTTTATCCGTCGTTAAACTAGCAGAAGTGGATTCAGACCCGCCCTCAGAGCTCTTGCGCCGTGAGCTCAGTGTTTGCTACTGTCCCTTTAACACTTTTACATCTATGAACTTTTAGTCTTGTCTGAGCGGACTGAATATTGAATGCCTGTTTCTACTTCCTGTCCTCTCCCGCAGTGGTACATGATCAGCATAGTCCACATCTACAACCGCTGGAGGAACAGTGAAATCCGTTGCTATGTCAACGGCCAGCTGGTTTCCTACGGCGACATGGCATGGCACGTCAACACCAATGATGTAAGTGTGTGTGTGTAACCCTTGCAATAAACATTTTTTTTCCTCAGCTTTAAAAAATATTGCACCTGATGGATCCAAACGATATGCGATTAGATACACACTTTTGTCTCAAAGGGATTTGGATTTGCCATAGCATCCCTGTTTCCTTAAAGGGACAGTTCACCCAAAAATGTAAATCCTGTCATTCCAAACCCATCAGACCTTCGTTCATCTTTCTGGACCTTTAAAGTGTTCATCACACTGCTGCCTATGGAGGGGTCAGAGAGAAATATCTTCATTTGTGTCTGAAGATGAACGAAGGTCTGACGGGTTTGGAACGACATGAGGAAGTAATGTGTGTGTGACCTGTCCCTTTAAGAGCATTGTGACTAGACTCAGTGAATCAGAGCGAGATGTCGTCCAGAGGGCCTTTTCAGAAAACTCTCAATCCATTGAACTGATATAAAACTCCACTTTAGGTGTCTGTTTCCCCTGATCTTCTCTTCCTCTCTTCCTGCAGAGTTATGATAAGTGTTTCCTGGGCTCTTCAGAGACAGCGGACGCTAACCGGGTGTTCTGTGGGCAGCTCGGGGCGGTGTATGTCTTCAGTGAGGCGCTGAACCCCGCACAGATCTTCGCCATTCATCAGCTCGGACCCGGATATAAGGTACGGCCCCGGAGAGTGTGTGTGTGTGTGTGTGTGTGTGTAGTGGTCAGTAGCCGTGAGGCTGTGAGTAGGGCTGTAATCAACCAAAGAAAATCTTGGTTGAATGGGGTTTGGGTTTCCTTGCCACTGTTGCCTCTGGCTTGGCGTGCTCAGTTGGGGACACTACATTTTTCAACTAAACATCGAAATAAATCTAATTAATAAACTAAATTAACCATATAAACTAAATTACTGATCTAATTATTGATCTAAAGCCCACACTGTCACCGTATGATAATTGAAATGAACTGATGACATCAAATGGCTATACAGCTGAATAAAATGATGCTGCATTATTTTCCTGTTTAACACTGTAAAGCTGCTCTGAGACAATCTGCAGTGTTAAAAGCGCTATATAAATAAAGCTGACTTGACTTTACTGAAGTCCTGAGATTTTCGACTAAAAATGACGTTAGGAAAAAAACGTTAAATGAATTAGCTGCACACTGTGCGCAGTGCTTGGTGGCCTTGTTGTCTGCCTAAATGAATTATTAATAAACATAGACTAGTCGGCTATTTGCAGGATATTAAATGTTTTTGAGCTGATTATTTTGCACTGAAGTGAGTCTGACACACGAGTCTTTCGGCTCTGACAGCATCACGTGCTCCATCATAGCCTATGATTTCCCAAAATATAGCACTATGTTGTCAACTAGTGACATCCTCACAAGAACTTTTGAGGAATATGCAACATAATTTAGACAATTGCTTTTGTCATATGTATTATAATAACTGACAGACACGATCATTTCAGCCGCTCTGAACACAGGATCAGCTTCACGGCTGAGACACGAATAGACTATTAACTTAAAGCTTTTACTCTTAAACACAAAAGGCACGTCCACTTTAATAAAAAAGGAATATTTATTAAACAAGCCAGATCAAGAGCACACAATTAAATAAATAAATACAGCAAACTAGCCTTCTTCAGTCTGTCTCTCTTCTCCAGTGGGTTGGGCTAATCCAAAAGAAGTGGAAACAAGGGGGTGTTCTGAAGACAGACTGTGACCTGTGAAACAGGGCTGCTCTGAAAACACCCCCATCAGCAATGAGTGCTCTCCACCTGATCAAATGAACACGGCAAAACCGACAGTACAGATCCACTTCTGCGGCTCGACTGAAGCGTGGTGTTGTGACGCTTCCTCTCATGTGTATGTTGATGGGCGTTCCTCAAGGTTACCACTATGGGCGTGCGTTTGAGCCAGCGGGGAATGAAAAACAAAGGACCAGCGAGAGACTTCCCCCCGTCTCCATTTGCATAAGGATGGGCTTCGGCCAGCTTTTTTGACGCGCGGCATTTGTTCAAATGCAGCACTGCCTTCCCAGAATGCTTTGCGGGCGCGTTAAAGTCGCTTGACGTCACCCACAGGAATAAAGTGGAGTGCGGCGCGACAGAAGTGTTGCACGGGCAAGTGGATCCGCACCTTGATGAAATGAACGAATTTTGGTCGAGCCAGAACGTATCGACTAATAATCGACTAATCGACTGGGAGATTACAGCCCAAGCTGTGAGACACTCCTCCATCTTTGCTGCTTGATTGCTGAAGTACAAAATGAGTGTTTTGTGAGCATTACTGCGTGCTGTGAATCCACTCTGTGCTGAGAGCCGTCAGAGGGATTGGTTCTGAAACTCTTTAAGCTTTAAAGGGGCACTTCAGCGCTGGGAAGAGGATGTGTGTTTAAACTGGGTCATTTATGTAGTAGAAATGTGAACTTGGTGCCTTCTAGACTGAGAAAAGCCAGAAAATGTTTCTTTGGCTCATGTGGATGAAAGATAACAACTCCCAGAATGCACTTGCTTCGTTGCCCTACGAGGCCATGCCTACCAGTTACATCACATGCCCACCGCGGCTCCGCCCCCACCGTCGTTTTGATATTCATAGTAATAAAATAATTTAGTTCATTTAGAGAACAGACTCTGAACGTGTCTGACTAACAGAGTGTGAGCCGATTTGGTCTCAAAGCGAAATGTAAGCGTGAGTTTGTCATTGCACTGTTTTATTGTTGTTTTTCATTAAGAATAATAGGCTAATGAACCCACCATTCAAGAAACCCGCCCCCGAATTGGTGCTAATTCTAAACCGAAAGTAAAATGAGCACGGCCGCTCTGTCATTCGTTCACGGTGTGGGTCCAATCCGGCGTGTTTTCAGATCACATGGAAGCTTAAAGGGGTGATGAACTGAGAAATCAATGGTGATATAAGAATATCCTGTAAGTTTCAGAGCTGAAAACGTCCTTGTTAGTCAAAGAAAAGCTTTTATGACACCAGGCCCAGAAAACGAGAGATCTCAGAATATGCGGATCTCTTACGTAATAGGACCTAGACTCCGCCTCTACAGATGAATATGCTCCTGTAGCCCCGCCCACCGACTCATGAGCTAAGGATCGTCCCTGCATAAGCTTCCTTCTGAACACACACTTGTGTGAGTAGGCTAAAACATGCTTTTCTATAGTTTTGCATAACATTACAGATCGTTTGAAATCTATTGATTGGATACCCTAGAGCGCTGTCACAGGGGGGAGAAGGGGTTATTGAATTGGTTCACTCGTGATCGGACTTGTAACGTTATGTGTGTGTCTCCGCGTCCGCGTTTTTTTCGTTTAAAAGTGGACATTTCAAGCTTCCTATACACATATTTCTCATGTGTGTGAGGCTGAGTTTGGGTTTATTTATGAGACACGCTCCAGTTCATGTGCAATGCTAGTGATCGCTCCCGCGCCGTCATGTCATGATTATTGTCTGCTATCGTCTATTTGCTTCTTATTTATCAAATCCAGGCGATTGGCTGATGAAACACTGATTCAAATTAAGATACAAGTTATACAAATTGACTTAATTCACTTTAAAGAAAGGCTTTCCACAAAACAAAACTTAATGAAGTGGTCAAAATCATCTCTGACCCACTCGCATCTTTGCACTTTTCATAATCAGATGAAATTTAAAAATAACATTATAATGTTTAAACATAAATATGAAACAAAAAATCTGTGTGTTATCTCTTGCCAAGCCCTTATATAAGTGCAGTTATAAACTAGAGAATGTGTTTCCAGGTGGGCAGCCCTGACCGTTGCGTGTGTGTGTGTGTGTGTGTGTGTGTTCATTCAGTGTGAGAGCAAACACATGACTTAACATTATTAATATTTGAATCACAGCTTATATAGTGTTTTGACATCGACAACCCAAGTGCATTTTACCTCAAACGTGCGGCTAGTTAACTTTCTAAAGTAGCCATCGCTTCTCGGGTCGACATTAACACACGGACAACATTATATTCAGAATTAAACATATTTTTATACCACTTTTTAATGTGTGATTGTGTAAAGGTGTTCACACAATAGATACCAACCTTTCGCCAACTTGCTTTCAACGTCAAACACCCGTTCTCATGGAGACGCTGTGTGTGTGTGTATGTGTGTGTGTGTGTGTGTGTGTGTGCGCATGCAGCTGAACATTATTTGCTCTATGAAAGACATTGACAAAGACGAAAACTAAGGACATTTAATCTATAATTGTATTTTATTTGATTTAGTTTTGCCAAACACACATTACAGTTTTGGCTAGTTATCGTTTTTTGGTAATGCCTCGTTTTTATTTTTATTTCAGTTAACGACAAAGTTTTTTCCCACTTATTTTCGTTTTTCCGTGAACGATTATAACCTTGATTCAGACACGCTGTAAGAGCTCCTCATGCGCTCAGATCAGTGGAATAGAGCCCTGTGTGTTATCTCTTGCCGAACCCTTATATAAGTGCAGTTATAAACTAGAGAATGTGTTTCCAGGTGGACAGCCCTGACCGTTGGGTTTGTGTGTGTGTGTGTGTGTGTGTGTGTGTCCTGTGTGCCGTATATCTGAGCGCTTCAGTGAACGGACGTCTGAGAGAACCAATCCTGAAACATGTGCCGTGCTAAAGTACTCTCTCATTACAGCGGCTCTATTTCCCTGACACATCTGTTAATAATACCTGATGTTCACTCGCTCCTCTCTTCCTCGCTCGTTAACCGCACTCTCACCTCTCAGTGTGTGTGTGTGTGTGTGAAGCTCTTTAAATAGTTGAACCCTTAGAAAGGCCCTCAGTGTAAGAGCGAGTGAAGGATAGATGAGTGATGTTAATCGCGGTCACGTCTTTCCGGTTGACCGGTTAATGGCAGTGTTTCAGAGACGAGCGTTGAGGGGAAGTCCTGTGATCTTTCTCCTTTAACTTCTTAACGTTTCTGTCCAGCCGAGCGCCATCTTCCTGATTTCAGCTGCGCTCATGGGTTCAGATGATCTGATGATCGTAAGCAGCTTTTGTGATGATGATGACGATGATGACGATGATGACGATGATGATGACGATGATGATGATGATGATGATGATGATGATATCACGACTGGATGGACAGATAATCAGCAGCATCTCTCCGTTCTCATCTCGGTTTTTGCTGCTGATATTTCTAATATTCACACTGATTGAGTATTAGAAGTTTATGAATTGAATGCAAGTCTGTCATTAGACTACTTTATTATGAGTGTGAGTGTGTTATGAGATGTTTTGTTGTAAACTTCAGTTCGGTTCAGTTTGATTCATTTCCACAAATCTGTCCATCTCAAAACTCAGGAATGTGACATAAGTCCCCGTGTGACATCTTTTTCATTTATATTTACTTAATTTCATTTAGTTAATCAATAATATTTAGGTAAATATTGCTGTGTGTTGTTATTTTGATCCATAAGTCACAAAAGTTTGATGTATTTCCATGAATCAGTTCCAATTTCAGAAATATAAACAAAGTCTAACATATTTCTTTGACAAGATTTATTAAAAATAAGTTTTTGTTTAGTGATATTTATTTGATTTTTGTTATTATTTACCTACAAATTATTTTATTTAGGTAAATATGGCTTTTTATTGTTATATTAGTGCATATAAATCAAAGTGATAACTTCTTCCTTGCGTTAGTTTAGTAACTAATTAGTTTTTGTCTATTTTTTTTAAATATATTTCAGTGTATTTTTACTTCTTGCTTGCATTAAAATAAATTTTATTGAATTGGCTACAATGATTGTTTAAACAAATCTAAATACATTGAATATCATCAAAAAACCTGCAAAATACTTAGATATTTTTAAATATTTAACTGTTAATTGCCCTTATAGTGTGTGAGTTGCAGAGAAATTTCCAGGAGAATGCCCTCCAAGTTGCGCCGCTATTAAGAGGAATCAAGTGAGTTCCACATAGAGTTAGGAAGGCCCTGCCACACACCAGCCAATCAAATAAAAAATATAGCTACCGAACAGCCAATCAGAAAATCGCATTGCTGTATCCGGGTAAAATTTAGATATTCCCGCAACAACAACGTTTACATTCTGCCACCTACTGGTGATTTAGTTTAATGTTTTCTTTCCAACATTTCTTATTTGTATATTCAAACATATTTAAAACAATATCAAAATTGTTCAGTGCAAATTATTTAATTTGATTGGCAACAGCCCTACAGTGTCTTATTATTCTAATTTAATTTATAGATCAAATTTAAGAATATAAAATGAAAGCTGAAGCATGGCCTATATTTAATAAGATTATGGGAAAATGCCCTTCATAAAAGGTAAAAATATCAAAGATATGCAGATTTAAATATCTCAAAGCTGATTGAACACTAGACTATTGCTTCAGAATAAATTATATTTACAACACAGTACATTCTGAAATGATATATAAATATATACACTCACCTAAAGGATTATTAGGAACACCTGTTCAATTTCTCATTAATGCCATTATCTAATCAACCAATCACATGGCAGTTGCTTCAATGCATTTAGGGGTGTGGTCCTGGTCAAGACAATCTCCTGAACTCCAAACTGAATGTCGGAATGGGAAAGAAAGGGGATTTAAGCAATTTTGAGCGTGGCATGGTTGTTGGTGCCAGACGGGCCGGTCTGAGTATTTCACAATCTGCTCAGTTACTGGGATTTTCACGCACAAC
The DNA here is from genome assembly GCA_023566225.1 of Romanogobio albipinnatus. Taxonomy (NCBI): domain Eukaryota; kingdom Metazoa; phylum Chordata; class Actinopteri; order Cypriniformes; family Gobionidae; genus Romanogobio; species Romanogobio albipinnatus. The sequence goes on along the minus strand of CM042259.1, from coordinate 748,392 downwards.
CATTTCTAGGGTTTACAAAGAATGGTGTGAAAAGGGAAACACATCCAGTATGGGGCCGTCCTGTGGGCCAAAATGCCTTGTTGATGCTAGAGGTCAGAGGAGAATGGGCGACTGATTCAAGCTGATAGAAGAGCAACTTTGACTGAAATAAGCACTCGTTACAACCGAGGTATGCAGCAAAGCATTTGTGAAGCCACAACACGCACAACCTTGAGGCGGATGGGCTACAACAGCAGAAGACCCCACCGGGTACCACTCATCTCCACTACAAATAGGAAAAAGAGGCTACAATTTGCACCAGCTCACCAAAATTGGACAGTTGAAGACTGGAAAAATGTTGCCTGGTCTGATGAGTCTGGATTTCTGTTGAGACATTCAGATGGTAGAGTCAGAATTTGGCGTAAACAGAATGAGAACATGGATCCATCATGCCTTGTTCCCACTGTGCAGGCTGGTGGTGGTGGTGTAATGGTGTGGGGGATGTTTTCTTGGCACACTTTAGGCCCCTTAGTGCCAATTGGGCATGGTTTAAATGCCACGGCCTACCTGAGCATTGTTTCTGACCATGTCCATCCCTTTATGACCAGCATGTGCCCATCCTCTGATGGCTACTTCCAGCAGGATAATGCCCCATGTCACAAAGCTCCAATCATTTCAAATTGGTTTCTTGAACATGACAATGAGTTCACTGGACTAAAATGGCCGTCCCACAGTCCCCAGATCTCAACCCAATAGAGCATCTTTGGGATGTGGTGGAACGGGAGCTTCGTGTCCTGGATGTGCATCCCACAAATCTCCATCAACTGCAAGATGCTCTCCTATCAATATGGGCCAACATTTCTAAAGAATGCTTTCAGCTCCTTGTTGAATCAATGCCACGTAGAATTAAGGCAGTTCTGAAGGCCAAAGGGGGTCAAACACAGTATTAGTGTGATGCTCCTAATAATCCTTTAGAGGAGTGTATATATTCCAAATTATTATGGTTATTAATTTGCCTCTTACCTGACATCTTTGAAATATAGAAATGCAAGAATTAATGCTATACACACACACACACACACACACACACACACAGAGAGAGAGAGAGAGAGAGAGAGAAGCGTTCATCTCATTGACAATCGCTCCAGCGGTTCCTCAGCTCCACAACACTCGGTCCTGCTCTGCTTCAGACTACAGGAACGTTAATAATCACATCATCAACATGATTTCTGCCCGAGTCCTGTCCCCATTCTGAGCTGAAGACCACATGTCCCAAGAGTCTGCGCTCAAACGGGACGTCATCATTTGTTTTAAAGAGGCGACCTCTAGCGGGCGGAAAACTTACATAGTGCAGCTTTAAAAACGAAAGCCTCTCTCTCTCTCTCTCTCTCTCTCTCTCTCTCTCTCTTTGTTAACTGAGGGATTTTTAATTATTAATCCTTGGACCCACGCGACTAAAAGTTCCCCGGCGCCTGAATGCATTGCAGCTCGCTTTAGCTTTAGAAGAAGAATCAAGAGAGCTGAGAGTGGATTATTCATGGGCAGTGTGTGTGTGTGTGTGTGTGTGTCCTCTGATGTGTGTACAACGCTCTGTCATGAAGATGCCTCAGTGGAGAGACCTGATGTATGCACTGAGTGTTGTACATTATTGATACAGAAGTCGATGTGGATTTTTAATGCAGAAATCTCTTTCAGGTCTTGCTAAAGGTATTCAGGGCTCCAGACTAACATTACAGATTTTGTGGTAATGTCTGAAGTTCTTCCATTGACAAAAAACTTTGTGTGGAAAAAATGCCTTGGTCACCTTGTTTTCAAGCCATTCTAGCGTGGTATAGAAAGCCTGCAGGAAGACTCGATTTTCGCCAGTTCTCATTAATATTCAGCGAGCTAAGCTGCTTGACTCTGATTGGCTAACAGCTAGCCAATGAGAGCCTGGCTATCAGCATCCTTTACCCAGCGCAACAAGTAGAGGAACTTTGTTTACTATCGTCTGGAATCGCAGGTATATTGCCATATGACGTTCAGCCATCCTCGCTGTCACTGAGCTTAGGGCTGCTCGATTATGGCAAAAATCATAATCACGATTATATTGGTCAATATTGAAATCACGATTATTTAACACGATTATTGGTGGGTCATATGATCAAAATCTTATTTCATGAAATAAAACTAATACTAGGTTAATTAATGCAAGTAGGCTAAATGTCCTCAAAACAGCTACAGAGGACAAGTAAACAGTCCTCAATAAGATAAAAACAAAGAAACTAGTTAAACTAACAAAACCAACAAAAAATAACAATAAAATAAACAGGTTTTCCAGGAAGATGTACTAACAGTGAAATTTAGATGAGTAATACACAGCAGAAATAGAATAAAGTTAAAAAAAAAGTAAAATAACTGCTGTATAAATGAAATATTGACGAATTCTTATTTAAAACGAATAAAAAGATTTTATGTTTGTCCTTTTTTGTTAGATTAACAATGACTGCTGCTGTCCCTTTAAGAGCTGCGCGTCCCACAGGCCCACTGTTATACACGCGCTCTTTCTCTGTGTTCATTTAAGACATAACGACTGCGTTTACGAGGATACTTACCAAAAAGGCATTTGGATATATTTGTGTGTACTAGACTATTTGAGCGTTTAGGCGTGTATCTGAAGCCCATAGTATACTGTGCTTATGCGCGTCCCGCCCATTCTGCCCCGTCTCGGAGCGCGAGCGCTGGTGGTCACCTATGGAACAGCATTTCTTTCGCAGCTTAATGCGCTTTTAATAGCATTGTTTGGTATAAAGCACGTCCCGCAGTTCATCAACAGTAGACTGCATTTTACATCACTCTCTTATTCAGCTGATTTAGATGTTAAGTTTTGGGTTAGAGAGGAACGCCAGCGCACTGCTGTGAAGGACAGGACAGTGTGCGGACTGAACGCGTACAGTAATCGCTTTACCTCCATTATCTTATTTTCATAATCGTTGGAAGCCAAAATCGAAATACGATTAATTGAGCAGCCCTAACTGAGCTAGAGGAATTATGTGGGCGTGGTCTCAACTGGGCGAGCTCATGAATAGTAATGAGCTCAGGCAACACCAAGTCAGACTGACCAGCTTATGTAATCGGCCTGATTTCTCCGCGAGGAGGTAGCAGTTCATTTTCACATTCGCGACATAACACAAACACACACGTTTAAAAAAATACAAATAAAAATGTTTCTGTGTGACAGGGCACCTGAACTGACCAGCAGCTTTAGTGATTATAAAAGGAGCTCTTTGCTTGCTTTCTGGGTAATTCAGTCACAATCTGATGAGACTTTGTGTCTAATAAGTCAGTGAGTGCTCCTCTGCCGCCATCTACTGGTTATAGTGGGCATTTCATGTGTTTTTAATATTAAACCGCTTGTTTGCTACAAAGTGGCCTACACCTTTTAGTGTTACAGATCATCACATTTAAAATAACATTAAAACTGGATCATATTTAGAGCTTTGAAGTGCTGGATTAAGTGTGAAACTGTTTGAGTTTCACTCTCAGACGGTTGAGCTCTGAGATTAATAATGTAAAAAACATTTGACTGATTTCTCCGTGATCACATGTATATTTCTGCTCACCAAAGCTGCGTTTATCTGATCATAAATCCAGTAAAAATTATGAAATATTACTCCAGTGTAAAGCAGCTGTTCTCTATGTGAATATATCAAGCAGCTCCTCCCGCAGTTTCTCCTGAAGCCGATACTGAAGGGCCTTAAACTGCAGTTCATGGCCTGGCCACTAGAGGAGCAGAATCTCATTGAGCTCGTGTTAAAATGGCCGACTCTACAGCAGAAGAACACATGTTTACAGTCTGGGACAGATTGTGCTGTTGGTCTGTACGGCTAATGTTGCCCTTCATGACGACTGTGAGGGGGGGAATGTTTTTATAACTCATTCCTTTACATTATATAAAGCCTTAAAGTTCTGCATAATTAAGGGCGTGGCCACTTTGAGTGACAGCTGGATTGCCGTTTGTCTGCTGTCTGTTAGTCATCACCTCAGCTCCGCCCACGTCCCGCCTCTTTGCCCATGTTGCGATGGCCAGCTCGACTCTACTTTACGCTTCATAACTCTCTCCAGAATCCTATGGGAGACGTCACGGACACTACGCCCATATTTAGTCTATGGAATATATTCATATTTATTTGAATTCCAAATCTTTTGTGACAATATAAAAGGCTGATTCAAAGTATTAATTTCATGGCATGCTCAGTCAAACCCCTTTGGTACGCGTTATGATCGTCTCAAATAATACTGTAGTCACATGACCTCAGGAGATTGCATGAATAATCACCATAAACACACCATCTGGCCAAAAGCAATTATTTAGCATTTTTAATTCAATTTTGTGAGAGAATGTCAACTTTTGGAAGTCGGATCAAATAATGAGTCAAGGAGAAGATGTTAAAGTCACGGCTGGTTGGTCACACTTCAGATAAAGGTCAAGTGTGTGTGTGTGTGTGTGTGCGCGCTCTGGATTCTCCGGCACATTTCTGCTAATATAGATGCAGTGTAAGTACACATACTGCAAGAGGTGTGTGTGTGTGTGTGTGTGTGTGTGTGTGTGTGTGTATCAGGACACAAATGTGTATAATGACATGGGTATTACAAGGAGAGGGTGAAATATGAGGACGTTCCCCATGTCCTCACTTTTCAAAATGCTTATAAATCACAGAAAGTAAACTGTGCAGTTTCCTGTGATGGGGCTGTGTGTGTGTGTGTGTGTGTGTGTGTGTGTGTGTGTGTGTGAGTGATGGGTAGGGTTAGGGGCAGGGCCATGTTTATTTGTGTGTGTCTGTGAGTGATCGGTAGGGTTAGGGGTAGGGGCAGTGTGTGTGTGTGTGTGTGTGTGTGTGTGTGTGTGTGTGTGTGTGTGTGTGTGAGTGATGGGTAGGTTTAGGGGTAGGGGCAGAGTGTGTGTGTGTGTGTGTGTGAGTGTGTGATGGGTAGGGGCAGAGTGTGTGTGAGTGTGTGATGGGTAGGTTTAGGGGTAGGGGCAGAGTGTGTGTGTGTGTGTGTGTGTGTGTGAGTGATGGGTAGGGTTAGGGGCAGGGCCATGTTTATTTGTGTGTGTGTGTGAGTGATCGGTAGGGTTAGGGGTAGGGGCAGTGTGTGTGTGTGTGTATGTGTGTGTGTGTGAGTGATGGGTAGGTTTAGGGGTAGGGGCAGAGTGTGTGTGTGTGTGTGTGTGTGTGTGTGTGTGTGTGTGTGTGTGTGTGTGTGTGTGTGTGTGTGTGTGTGTGTGTGTGTGAGTGATGGGTAGGTTTAGGGGTAGGGGCAGAGTGTGTGTGTGTGTGTGTGTGTGTGTGTGTGTGTGTGTGTGTGTGATGGGTAGGTTTAGGGGCAGTGTAGGGGGATAGAAAATACGGTTTGTATGGTATAAAAACCATCACGCCTATGGAATGTCCCCACATTTCACCAAAAAAACCCCTGTGTGTGTGTGTGTTGCGGCTGCGGCTGGTTGATGTGGTCCTTGTACCAGAGGAAGTCCAGATGTCTGGTCAGCATGTGACAGCCAACAAGCTGCTCTCCGGCTGTGTGTTGCCGTGGTAATTAGCATGTGAGGTATGGGGCACTTGGCATTGTCGCAGAGAGAGCCGTCTGGACTGGCGTGTGTGTGTGTGTGTGTGTGTGTGTGTGTGTGTGTGTGTGTGTTTATAGGTTATATAGATCATCATTCACACAAGCTCTGCTGGACTCCAGTGCTGTCCGTCTCTGTCAGCGCTGCCGCTCCGGCTGTCCTCTCGTGGGATTGCAGGGAGCTAAAGAGAGAGTGTGCTGGCGCTGCAGCGTGGGATGTCGGCCGCGGGGTGTGTGTGTGTGTGTCGGCGCAGTGACCCGTCTCCCAGACCGCCGGGTGAGGTTGCCCTCCGTGACGAATGCTGGGCAGACTCACGCTGGCTGACCACATGACCGCATTAATGGGCTCAATCTCGCTCTGACCTGTTGTAGTTGTGCGTTTGGATGCAAATGTGATGCAATACGTCTTCAGAAGTTAGAGGAATCTGATAAAACCTGCTGTTTTAGCGGCATCTAGTGGTGAGGTTGTGAACTGCACCGGCTCACCCCTCCCTTCTGAAGCACACAGAGAAGCTACGGTGGCCCACACAGGACCAAGATGTGATCGTCTGAGATAGCAGAGAGTAGCTAGCGCGCTGTAGAGATGTTTGTCCCTTTAGGGCCACTGTAGAAACATGGCGGCGGCTTCACTGTACCCGCGGTGTGTGTAGATAGAAACAGATCATTCTCAGGTCATAAACACATAACGGTCTTTATACACCAGTTATGGATATTATATTGCATTTCCGTCAATAGATCCTCATAAATATTACACACTGCACCTTTAATGTTAGAGATGAGTCAATAAACCACTGACTACTCAAAGGATTGACTACTGTATATTTATTTATTTGCTTGTGTTTTGTACAAATATAAGTTTACATAATGATTTTTGTTATATATTTGTGTATTTTTCATGCGTGCTGACAGACAGCATGATGTGCTTTATCTCATATTTATTGATTATTATTTTTTACATTTCATACAATGGGATTTAGTGTTTGGATGACACCGGGGAAGAGAGTCATATTGAAATTATTGGTTCATATTTTCTCCTCAAGTGTTTTGGTTTCATAAGCAGCAGGTTATATTAAGTATGTTTTCATGAAAGTTTATGAATACATTTATTTATATAGTTATTATTTGTGTAGTTAAGTATTTATTAGTATAATTATTATTATTATTATTTAGTTATGTTTCAGATATATTTATTTTAGAGACACTGTCGTTCAACAGTTTTTGATCGGTAAGATTTTAATGTTTTTAGAAGTCGTCTCTTCTGCTCACCAAGGCGATGACTTCTAAACACATTACAAATCTTACCAATCAAAAACTTTTGAACGTCTGTGTATATTTGAGCTTTCAGACTTTTTCATATTTATATTTTAGTTTTAATAGTGTGCTGATCGCATGCTGTGCTTCAGCTGCTAGACTCTTAGCAGGCTCAGACCACTCATGCTGTTCTTAATAATAATCATAAATAATAGAAGGCTAAGATATGTCCCTATTTAGAGAGGTGTGTGTGTGTGTGTGTGTGTGTGTGTGTGTGTGTGAGTGTGTTCAGTGCCAGTCGGTGTGTTGCTAAGTGGACACATTGGCTCTCGTCCTGAGGAAACCGCAGTGAATCTCAGCGCCGGTGCGAGGGCTTATTTGCTTCGCACTGCTTTTTGAAAAATTGCTCGTTGTGTGAGACTGTGTGTGTGCTGCTCTCATTACTAATGCGTCTGTCCGGCCTGTGGACTCGCGAGGCAATCGCCTATAACGATTAATATTCAGTCCTTTTGAAAATCAACGGAGTCATGACATCACAAATCAAACTTGCCTTGATCTTTTGACACATTCTTATGTGGTCCATGTACCATTAAAACATCCTGGACGTTTCAGAGCTTAGAACATGAGAAACAAAGCATTTATTTAAACGTGCGCCAAAAATGGCTTGTTTTAATATTGTGGGATCTGTGACATCACATGGGCACATTAGCATATGCCCGCCTCCAGAGCGAAACATCAACGAATATTCATACATCATCGCTCCATAGGCCCCACCAAGCCCATCACAACATAGACCAAGCCCATCACAACATCGGCCCCGTCCATCACAACAAAGGCCCTGCCCATAATAACATAGACCAAGCCCATCACAACATAGACCAAGCCCATCACAACATAGACCAAGCCCATCACAACATAGGCCCTGCCCATAATAACATAGACCAAGTCCATCACAACATAGGCCCTGCCCATCACAACATAGGCCCTGCCCATCACAACATAGACCAAGCCCATCACAACATAGACCAAGCCCATCACAACATAGACCAAGCCCATCACAACATAGGCCCTGCCCATAATAACATAGACCAAGTCCATCACAACATAGGCCCTGCCCATCACAACAAAGGCCCTGCCCATAATAACATAGACCAAGCCCATCACAACATAGGCCCTGCCCATCACAACATAGACCAAGCCCATCACAACATAGGCCCTGCCCATCACAACATAGACCAAGCCCATCACAACATAGACCAAGCCCATCACAACATAGACCAAGCCCATCACAACATAGACCAAGCCCATCACAACATAGACCAAGCCCATCACAACATAGGCCCTGCCCATCACAACATAGGCCAAGCCCATCACAACATAGGCCCTGCCCATCACAACATAGACCAAGCCCATCACAACATAGACCAAGCCCATCACAACATAGGCCCTGCCCATAATAACATAGACCAAGTCCATCACAACATAGGCCCTGCCCATCACAACATAGACCAAGCCCATCACAACATAGGCCCTGCCCATCACAACATAGACCAAGCCCATCACAACATAGGCCCTGCCCATCACAACATAGACCAAGCCCATCACAACATAGACCAAGCCCATCACAACATAGGCCCTGCCCATAATAACATAGACCAAGCCCATCACAACATAGACCAAGCCCATCACAACATAGACCAAGCCCATCACAACATAGGCCCTGCCCATAATAACATAGACCAAGCCCATCACAACATAGGCCCTGCCCATCACAACATAGACCAAGCCCATCACAACATAGGCCCTGCCCATCACAACATAGACCAAGCCCATCACAACATAGGCCCTGCCCATCACAACATAGACCAAGCCCATCACAACATAGACCAAGCCCATCACAACATAGGCCCTGCCCATAATAACATAGACCAAGTCCATCACAACATAGGCCCTGCCCATCACAACATAGACCAAGCCCATCACAACATAGACCAAGCCCTTCACAACATAGGCCCTGCCCATAATAACATAGACCAAGCCCATCACAACATAGGCCACGCCCATCACAACATAGACCAAGCCCATCACAACATAGGCCACGCCCATCACAACATATGCCACGCCCATAATAACATAGACCAAGCCCATCACAACATAGGCCACGCCCATCACAACATAGGCCACGCCCATAATAACATAGACCAAGCCCATCACAACATAGACCAAGCCCATCACAACGTAGGCCACGCCTATCACAACACAGGTCACGCCCATCACATCATAGGCCCCACCCATCAGAACAGTCCACGTCTGAGGCTAATATGTATGTTCGGAGCCTCTGTTTTGTTAGCGAGGCACAGTGTGATGGAGAGTTCTTCCGTTCTTTACTGATTGATCTGACAGCGGCTGCATCACAAACCATCAGTGAATGAATTCATAAAGCTGTAAATCTGGAAATGATGCTTTTATATGGATAATGTTTTCAAAACACTTACTCGCATGCAATAGTTTCGTATTCAGTGTCATTAGCCAATGATATCAGTGGCTGTTGTTTACTGACTAACCTTAAAGGAGCCACACCTTTAGAAGGTCAGAATGAGGGTTGAAAATAATCACTTTCCTGCATATATATACACCCATCAGGCATAACATTATGACCCATCGAGGCATGGACTCCTCTAGACCCCTGAAGGTGTGCTGTGGTATCTGGAACCAAGATGTTAGCAGCAGATCCTTTAAGACTTCTTAAAGTTTTTTACCTGCCTTTGGCTCGAGACGCTGGGACAGGCTCCGGTATCCGCAAAAGGACAATTGGTTTGGAAATTGAATGATGGATGTCTTTAAATTATACATTTACCTGACTAAAACACTTACACACAGCTAGTTCACTGGGTAAAATGAGATCAAACATCCCATGAATAAAATCTTGGGGGGAAAGCAAATGAAATGATGAGTTGAAAATCTTACATAAGTCCCTCGTTCACTTCCTCAGTTGAGTAGATGTCTAGTGGCACGGAGTGCTTCACATGAGATGCATGCACATACACACACATGCTCATGCTCACACACTCGTGCTCAGATCCATTAGTGAAATGGCACATTTCTGCAGCCAGAGCTTCATTACGATAATGTACGCCTGTGTGTGTGTGTGTGTGTGTGTGTGTGTGTGTGTGTGTGTGTGTGTGGCTGCTCTGTGCCTCGGTAATTAAAGCTTTTATTATTATTATTATCAGTCCTCTGGGATGCGGCCCAGTCCCTGGTGCTTCCACCAGCCCGCGGCCGAGAGACGTGAGAGAAGGATGTTGCTCATTTCCCAGACCTGTGTTCCCTGTCTTCCCAGAGCACGTTTAAGTTCAAGTCCGAGAGCGACATCCACCTGGCTGAGCACCATAAGCAGGTTCTGTACGATGGGAAGCTGGCCAGCAGCATCGCCTTCACCTACAACGCTAAAGCCACAGACGCACAGCTGTGCCTGGAGTCCTCGCCCAGGGAAAACTCCTCCATATTTGTGCACTCGCCACACGCCCTGATGCTGCAGGTGGGTCCGGTACACACACACACACACACACACACACACACACACTCACTCACTCACTCACTCACTCACACACACAGTCACACACATGCTCTCACTCACTCAGTCACACACACACACTCACTCACTCACACACACACACACACACACAGTCACACACACGCTCTCACTCACTCACACACACACAGTCACACACACGCTCTCACTCACTCACTCACACACTCAGTCACTCACTCACTCACTCACTCACTCACTCACTCACTCACTCACTCACACACACAGTCACACACACGCTCTCACTCACACACTCACTCACACACTCAGTCACTCACTCACTCACTCACTCACTCACACACACAGTCACACACACGCTCTCACTCACTCACTCACTCACTCACTCACTCACTCACTCACACACTCAGTCACTCACTCACTCACTCACTCACTCACTCACTCACTCACT
>CM042259.1:730060-735060 GCA_023566225.1 Romanogobio albipinnatus | reverse complement strand
AGAGAACTCAAGCTCTAGACCTGCAGACGCTTCTACACACATCAGTGAGAGAATGGGCCGCTCTCAGGAGCTCAGAGAACTCAAGCTCTAGTCCTGCAGACGCTTCTACACACATCAGTGAGAGAATGGGCCGCTCTCAGGAGCTCAGAGAACTCAAGCTCTAGACCTGCAGACGCTTCTACACACATCAGTGAGAGAATGGACCGCTCTCAGGAGCTCAGAGAACTCAAGCTCTAGTCCTGCAGACGCTTCTACACACATCAGTGAGAGAATGGGCCGCTCTCAGGAGCTCAGAGAACTCAAGCTCTAGTCCTGCAGACGCTTCTACACACATCAGTGAGAGAATGGGCCGCTCTCAGGAGCTCAGAGAACTCAAGCTCTAGACCTGCAGACGCTTCTACACACATCAGTGAGAGAATGGGCCGCTCTCAGGAGCTCAGAGAACTCAAGCTCTAGACCTGCAGACGCTTCTACACACATCAGAGAGAGAATGGGCCGCTCTCAGGAGCTCAGAGAACTCAAGCTCTAGTCCTGCAGACGCTTCTACACACATCAGTGAGAGAATGGGCCGCTCTCAGGAGCTCAGAGAACTCAAGCTCTAGTCCTGCAGACACTTCTACACACATCAGTGAGAGAATGGGCCGCTCTCAGGAGCTCAGAGAACTCAAGCTCTAGACCTGCAGACGCTTCTACACACATCAGTGAGAGAATGGGCCGCTCTCAGGAGCTCAGAGAACTCAAGCTCTAGACCTGCAGACGCTTCTACACACATCAGAGAGAGAATGGGCCGCTCTCAGGAGCTCAGAGAACTCAAGCTCTAGACCTGCAGACGCTTCTACACACATCAGAGAGAGAATGGGCCGCTCTCAGGAGCTCAGAGAACTCAAGCTCTAGACCTGCAGACGCTTCTACACACATCAGTGAGAGAATGGGCCGCTCTCAGGAGCTCAGAGAACTCAAGCTTAGACCTGCAGACGCTTCTACACACATCAGTGAGAGAATGGGCCGCTCTCAGGAGCTCAGAGAACTCAAGCTTAGACCTGCAGACGCTTCTACACACATCAGTGAGAGAATGGGCCGCTCTCAGGAGCTCAGAGAACTCAAGCTCTAGTCCTGCAGACGCTTCTACACACATCAGTGAGAGAATGGGCCGCTCTCAGGAGCTCAGAGAACTCAAGCTCTAGGCCTGCAGACGCTTCTACACACATCAGAGAGAGAATGGGCCGCTCTCAGGAGCTCAGAGAACTCAAGCTCTAGACCTGCAGACGCTTCTACACACATCAGTGAGAGAATGGACCGCTCTCAGGAGCTCAGAGAACTCAAGCTCTAGACCTGCAGACGCTTCTACACACATCAGTGAGAGAATGGACCGCTCTCAGGAGCTCAGAGAACTCAAGCTCTAGGCCTGCAGACGCTTCTACACACATCAGTGAGAGAATGGGCCGCTCTCAGGAGCTCAGAGAACTCAAGCGTGGGGCCGTGATCGCTGGACACCTGTGCAATAAGTCCATTCGGGACATTTCCTCACTACTAAATATTCCACGCTCAACTGTTAGTGGGATTAGAACAAAGTGGAAGCCATTGGGAACAACAGCAACTCAGCCACAAAGAGCGGGGTCAGCGCATGCTGAGGGTCACAGAGCGGGGTCAGCGCATGCTGGGGTCACAGAAGTGGCCAACTTTCTGCAGAGTCAAGAGCTCCAGACCTCCAAACTTCTGTGGCCTTCAGATGAGCTCAAGAACAGTGTGTAGAGCTTCATGGAATGGGTTTCCATGGCCGAGCAGCTCATCCAAGCCTTAGTGCAATGCAAAGCGTGGGATGCAGTGGGGTAAAGCGCGCCGCCACTGGACTCTAGAGCAGTGGAGATGTGTTCTCTGAGTGACCAATCACGCTTCTCTGTCTGACAATCCCATGGACGAGTCTGGGTTTGGCGGTCGCCAGGAGAACGGGACTTGCCTGACTGCATTGTGTCACGTGTAAAGTTTGGTGGTGGGGGGATTATGGGGTGGGGTTGTTTTACAGGGGTCAGAACTCTTAATGCTTCACCAAGACATTTTGGACAATTTCATGCGCCCATCTTTGCGGGACCAGTTTGGGGACGGCCCCTTCCTGTCCCAGCATGACTGCGCTCCAGTGCACAAAGCTCCGCTCCATAAAGACACGGATGAGCGAGTTTGGTGTGGAGGAACTTGAGTCCTGACCTCAACCCGATAGAACACCTTTGGGATGAATTAGAGCGGAGACTGAGAGCCAGGCCTTCTCGTCCAACATCACAAATGCGCTTCTAGAAGAATCCCCATAAACACACTCCTAAACCTTGAGGAAAGAAGAGCTGAAGCTGTTAGAGCTGCAACTCCATATTAAACCCCACGGATTGAGAATGGGATGGCGTTACTATATATTCACATAGAGAGTTGATTTACACTGGAGGAATATTTCACTGGATTTTTAATCAAATAAATGCGTCCTTGGTGAGCATAACAGCACAAACATACAAATATCTTTAGAACGCTAGTGTAAAATATATAAAAGTAAGCCTTTATTTGTTTTTGTTCTGTTTGACCAACACAGAAACATTGGCTCAACCGCTGGTGCTGGTGCTGGTTTGGGGCGCGACCGGTTCCCAGAAACCTGTTAGAAAACAATCATTATTTGTGTTGTAAATGTGGAAGTAATGGCCCTCTCAAAGCGTCTAGTTTTGCATTTGATGATAGTAAATGCTGCCATAATGTAGTCTGAAACTCAAGTCAGTCAGGGACGTCTGCCATGAATTATAAATGGGATCTGTCATTCTCGGATAGAAATAGAGCGTGACCGAGAGTATGTGGGATTTTGCGAGATTCATGGCATTAGTGTTCGTATAGAGGAGGGATGGGAGGCTGGAGTTCCTCAGGTCACCGTGTGGCTCTGCTCCGTGAGCTCGCAGGCATGACGAGTAGATCAGCGATCAGCTGAGCTGGCAGGCATAATCAGCGGAGCAGAGATCTGTGGGGTATCGATCTGCGCTAATGTTCCCCGCCGGGTTCACCATCTGCAGGGAGACGGCCCATCCGTTCAGAAAGAGAGCGAGACAGTTCAGATGCAATCACAGCATCATTAAGAGACAGACATCACTCGTGTTCGCCGGTGATATTGCTTCTAGCGAGGGGAGCCTCCATCATGTGTGTGTGTACTGTACTGTGTTTTCTTTTATACTATGATCTTGTCCTTGAGGTGAACCTAAACATTGTATGAATACTGGAGCTGTGGTTTAGTCCCGCAGGTGTGCGCGTGTTCTGACTCATTACATTGGAGAGCAGCACCACTTCTACAGATGGTTGGCAAATGTATCATAAAGTTAATTTAATAATACAATTACTATAAGTGCAGTTACTAATATTAAATGTTTGTTTATTGGACATTTAACAGAAGCTCTGAGCTTGAGTTGATATGCCTATTTGAGTGAAAATGTCTAATAAGTCAGTGAGTGCTCCTCTGCTGCCACCTACTGGTTATAGTGGACATTTCATGTGTTTTTAACATAAAAGTGTTAGTTTTCTTCATACACCTTTAAACCTTTAGTTTTACTAATGCCACCAGTTGGTCTCAGTCTGGAGCCCTGTATTGTATTCGAATCCCCTTCTCTCAGAAATGCTTCATGTCTGAATGTGTTTCCTCTTGCAGTGCCACTCTCCTCGCGTTCCTCGTGGAGCTGTTGAAGAGTTCAGTGGCCATGCAGGAGCAGATGCTGGGTGGGAAAGGCTTCCTGGTCATTGGCTATTTGCTAGAGAAGGTAAGATCACTCATTCGTTCACTCATTTTTTGGATGAATAAAAGTCGATTTATTATAGAACGGGGATAGTTTAGTTTATTACGGTTATACCTGATGATGTCATCTGGCTTTGACATGCTATTGCATTTGTGTTCATCCTAGGGATGCAACACTACAGTTAGTCCACGGTTCAATACACACCTCGGTTTTTAAACCACAATGTTCGGTTCGGTTCTGATGGCTTGTCACATCAGTTTTTTGCTATTCTATTCTTAGGCGACAGGAACAGCAAGAGGTTAAGGAGAAAAAATTGTTTTATTGCAATACTCTTTCTTTATTTTACGTAAAAGACTTGAAAAACCTTAAACTTAAAACTTTACTTTAAAAAAACCCTTGTACACATTCCTAGTGTATTGTATAATATAAAATAAATATATATATAGATTTACAGTGGCATTAAAGTATGAAATTGAACGAATAAATGTAAAAATAAAACACTACATAGACTTCACAATAAAATATAGATTATTCTTATTAAAGCTGCTGTATTAGTTCTTCAGTCAAGAGCAGTGAGTGATTTTCTCTTTGTCTTTTGTTGTTTTATTAACATTAAAGGGATAGTTCACTCAAAAATGAAAATGATGTCATTGATTACTCGCGCTCAAGTTATTTTAAACCTGAATGAAGTTCTTTCTTCTGTTGGACATAAAATATATTTTGAAGAATGTTGGAAACCAAACAGTTGCTGGTCCCCATTGTAGGAAATGATAATCTGGAAGTCAAGGCTATCATCAGCTGTCCGGTATTCAACAGAAGAAATGAATACAGGTTATGAACAACATTAGAGTGAGTGAGTAATGACACAATTTTAGAGGTGAACTGTCCCTTTAAGGACAGCGTGTTCACTATCGGCTGCGCTACTGTCACTTTAAGACCTGCACGCATCTAATATACATTTCACTTTAGACATAACCGACTGTGTTTATGTGAACCTTGTGTGTATTTGACAGTATTAGCGCAGTAAGACGACTACTCCGTCCAGTAATCACGTGTTTGACAGGCGTTTAGTGCGCACGCTCGGAAAAGCGCATGGTTCCCTACCAGTGCCCTACACACACGGCTTTAACACGCATGCAAATAATGAACTGGTGATTGTGAGTAACTACAGTGTCCTGTGAGTATAACTCCACCACTAGCGTGTGATGTGTGTGTGTCGCGTTGTTCAGTATTGGGAAGGAGGCAAATTAT
>CM042259.1:710060-725060 GCA_023566225.1 Romanogobio albipinnatus | reverse complement strand
GCGATCAGTGGCATTCCGCGCTCGTTTACCCGGCGAGACCCGCCTTTCCTCGGCTAGTCCTTCTCACATTTGCCGCTGGCTCTGGCTCTTTTTTTCTGCTCCAGTCTCGTTGTGAAATGGCTGACATAGATTTTGTTGAGAGGGTAGCTGACTGTCCGACCTCTTCACTCACTTTCTTCCAAGCAAGATCCTTTTATTCCTGTTCCTGTAGTGATAGGATGATGTATCATACAGCTCTGGGTCTCCACATACGGCCACCATTATCTTGTCCTCCATTGTTGTTGGGATTTCTGCCTCCGCTTGTAAATGCGTCACTACTAGAGCAAGCTCGTGATTGGTTAACGCGGCGATTTGCGCGATTCGCGCGTTCAAAACAATCGCGAATCTCGCCACCTCATTCGCGCGAATCGCACCGCAGAATGCCATTTGGCGTCTCTGCATTGACTTAACATGTAAATCACTCGCGTGAATCGCGTCCGGTGTGAACGCACCTTTAGAGCTTAGATCGGGCTCAAAAATGAGTGAGTGAATTCAGGCATCAGCCGTACACTCGTTATTGTGGTGCGATGTGGGATTGAATGAGTGCACTCAATAACGTCCACTATGGTTTCGGAAAGAGGTCGACCAATAGTGGATTTTACCGATAACTAGGTTGGACCGCACTTGCCGATAACCGATTAATCAGGCTGTAATCAACCAAAGAAAATCTTGGTCGACTGAGGTCCTGAAATTTTCGACTAAAAATGACGTTAGGAAAAAAAACGTTAAATGAATTAGCTGTGCACTGTGCGCAGTACTCGGTGGCCTTGTTGTCTGCCTAAATGAATTATTAATAAACATAAGCTAGTCGGCTATTTGCAGGATATTAAATGTTTTTGAGCTGATTATTTTGCCCTGAAGTGAGTCTGACACACGAGTCTTTCGGCTCTGACAGCATCACGTGCTCCATCATAGCCTATGATTTACCAAAATATAGCACTATGTTGTCAACTAGTGACATCACAAGAACTTTTGAGGAATATGCAACATAATTTAGACAATTGTTTTTGTCTAGACACGATCATTTCAGCCGCTCTGAACACAGGATCAGCTTCACGGCTGAGACACGAATAGACTATTAACTTAAAGCTTTTACTCTTAAACACAAAAGGCACGTCCACTTTAATAAAAAAGGAATATTTATTAAACAAGCCAGATCAAGAGCACACAATTAAATAAATAAATACAGCAAACTAGCCTTCTTCAGTCTGTCTCTCTTCTCCAGTGGGTTGGGCTAATCCAAAAGAAGTGGAAACAAGGGGGTGTTCTGAAGACAGACTGTGACCTGTGGAACAGGGCTGCTCTGAAAACACCCCCATCAGCAATGAGTGCTCTCCACCTGATCAAATGAACGCAGCGAAAAAATCGACTTTTGGTCGAGCCAGAACGTATCGACTAATAATCGACTAATCGACTGGGAGATTACAGCCCTAGCGATTAATCGACCGATAGTTTTTAAAATGGATGCTGAATTAAAAAAAACATAATTAAAACAACTTTGAAAATGTGCTAAATTAAAAACATATAAATATGAATATTAAAATGAGAAGTTCAAACAGAACAAATTCTTCAGAAAATAATTTAAACATTAAAATATTAAAATATTACAGGTCAAATTTGTTTCTTTACCTATAAACTAGAAACATGCATATATTTCATAGGTAACACTGCGCAAGTCCCTGTGCAACAAGGATGTAGCTCACATGATCTATATGCATTATGCACACATTTTTACAGCATGTATTAATATGAGCAATACAATTGTACCTTGATCATTCATGTTAGTTCATAGTGCATTAACCAAGGTTAACAGATAAAAATTCAAACAATTTAATGTTGAAATTAACATACTAACGATGAACAATACTTGCACAGCATTTATTAACCTTAATGTTACAAGTGGAATCTTATTGTTGTGTTACCATTTCACACACATATAGTCTGCTTTTTTAGAAGGCGATTATCTAATAAAAACGAGCGTGCTTCTGCTTTGTTTGTGTTTCTGTGGGCAGCATGACGATGCGGTCTGCTTTCTCACATCACTGATTTTATATGTGCAACATTTGGGTCTGACTAACTGCTTGAGGTACTGCTAATGTTAGTGTCCTCTCAGCCTCGTCGACAAACACACACACTGCTGTTCTTTACCTGTTAATGCAGCATCTAGTCAAGAGATTAATTACTTTATGATGATTTGGCAACAAGTACTGTCGTGTTCTGTATTCATACCGTTTCGCTGTCGTGAAGTGTCCGTGCTGCCTCTCGTGGTAATGTAAACAAAGCACACGTGAGGTGTTTTTTCGCCTCTAGAGGCCGCTCTCGTGCCATTTCATGCCAACACACCCTTCTAAGAGCTCTTGTACTGTGTAATGACAGCACACGTCTCAGCCGCTCCAGCAGCGGACGCAACACGGGAAAACTATCGTGAGGATTTTTGCCGATAACCGATTGTTCCACCAATCAACTATCGGTGCCGATTAATCGGCAAAACCGATGAATCGGTTGACCTCTAGTTTCGGACACCACTACAGATGGCTGTGCTCTCAAATAACGCCCTATTTAACAACATTATCCGTCTGCAATACCGGAGGCTGCACTTTCAGGACCGCATTTCTAGGACCCTATTTTTTTGGTGACAGCGCCACCTACTGAATCGGAGAACCGCAATCCCAGGAACGCATTTCCAGGACCCTAGTTTTGGAGATCCGAAACAAGTGCCACCGAGGCAGTATTTTAACCCTTTTTTTGTGAGGTTTTTAAAGGTTTATCACACACAATTACTGCTTTCTCTATTGCAAAATCTGGTTTCTAGGAATGTTGAGTAATTATTGGGTTGCATAATTTAATAACTCATCAAGTAAAATAAACAAGGAATGGTTTAGCCTTTTAAGTCAATCTCATTTTCAAGTACAGAGGGAATACACAAGGATGACTCTGGGGGTAGATTTAGGATTGTGTATATTTTATAAAATAATATATTGCAACAGTTGAATTTGAACACACACAAAAACAAATTTGTTCATGACGTGAACCACATAGGAAGAACTTCATGGACAACGTCTTCACTGACTCCTAAGAGAGAGAAAGAGAAGTTATTGAAATACAGACTTGTTCAACTCTCTAATTTTAACTTCAAATTTTAATTTTTCAAATCTTAAGGCCTTTGCACTCTATTCGCATGCGAAATTTTCACACGTCAAAAAATAAATTCGACCACACGTTATGTCAGTCACGCTTGCACACTGCCTCCGAAACTTTCGTTCATCGCAAAAAAATGCGTTTTTCGCATCCGTTTTTCCCATCTACAGCTGAATCTGATGCCCAACCTAAACTGCTGGCAATGCTGGCGAATGAATCGCCAGTGCTCAGATACATACAATTATATATAGCCTACAAATATTATTGTATCAAAAATACTACTAATGTTATTATATCACAGCTATAATTATAGCACACCAAGTCCCTGTAAACCGTGTGTGTGTGTGTGCGCGCGGATCCCTAGGATCAATTGATTCACGGAAATCGCTGGTCTTCTTTTTAATATGTGGCTCCAGTATCGCTAGCGAAGCCTCAAACTGAGCCACTGACAGTCTAAAGTAAACTCTGGATCGGTCTGGATAATCCCGCAGATCCTCGATAAGGAGGTGGAGCTCTCCTTCCTCTCTACGTGATCGCAGGAGTGGATGGACCCAATATTTCCTCTTTCTTTTCCTCTTTTCAAGAAGAGAGAGGACCAAAAAAATCATCCTCACTACTTGAAGATGCCATTTTGTATTGTTTTGTGTTTTTTTTCGTAACGCATTCATTAATACACATCGGAATCCGGAATTTTTCGGATCACTAATACGAAAAAACACATGCGAAAATTTCGGACTCAGTGTGCGAAGGCCTTTAGTCACCACAGAGCACACACATTATACACAATACAAAATGATATCAATCTTCATACCAAATAATGTTCATATTACTGTTATTGCATACTGTTCAAAGATTTGGGTGAACAGGTTCTTGAAACATTCATGTCAATAAAGCGCATCTGAACCGAGAAAAAAAAACTAAAAATAGAGAAAGATGCAAGAAATCTGAATAGAAATAACATGTTATTTCTACAATAATATAACTTTTCCTGTCCTTTAAATATTTGAAGCACACATTGTGATGTATGCAGAAACTGGATGCTCTTCCCTCTTTTCAACAAGTTCATTTTATATAAATAAATAGACATAATTAGGGCTAAGTCTAGGACATGACTAATTAATTCCTCTTTTGTCATACTTCTGCCTGCCCTGAGCTGTGTCCTTGAAAGACCTTCATATAGAGTTCAGTACACAATACATGACACAATCTAACACGTGGCATTTTATTATGATGGCCTCTGTTATGCCTGACTGTAAAAACGTCATATGTCTCAATCAACATTATAAAACAAATACAAAATGCAGAGACGTACTCATAACATGGCATGTGTTGTGTGGTAACGTTAAACAGGCTGACTGTGAGCACATGACAACATTACGATTATTCTAACTTACTTAAAATTAAGAAAAAAAACGACGAGTAACTAACAAGCTTTCACAACGAACGTAATACAGTTGTCTTGTGCGGTCACTAAGGCAACACAAGCTTTAGTTTAGTTAAACGAATGTGCTAACAATGCATTTACAGCACTATCTAATGTACGTATGATAGCTATGATTTCAAGACTATTTAGCAAATCACGATCACTTCGGCTACGGTAACTTTCCAATGAAATGCATCACGATTGTTTTTAATGTTTAAATTTTTTTTATTTAGGAGTGCAAAACTTACAACAACAAAACACAAAAACAACAACAAAACAGCAGTGATAATAACAGCAATGAAAATAAGCAGAAATGACAGATAGTAATAGTGGAAGTATTTAAATAGTAAGCGCATGTATAATAATAATGATACTATTTTGTGATGGCGGCAACAGTAATATCAGTAATAATAATAACAGTAATAATACAATAATGATACTAAAGATAGTGATAAGTTGTGTTGACGGAAATAGTAATATCAATAATAATAGATGACATTGATAATAATGATAACAACAACAGTAGTAGTACTCATACAAAAAAAAATGTGTATATATATATATATATTAGGGCTGTCAAAAGATTATTCACGATTAATCACATCCAAAATAAAAGTTTGTGTTTACATAATATATGTGTGTGTACTCTGTATAATTATTATGTTTATATAAATATTCATGTATATATTTAAGAAATATTTGCATGTATATACTGTATACATTTATATAATTTATATTATATATAAATATAAATATTTTATATATAAATATAATACATTTTTCTTAAATATATACATGCTTGTGTGTGTTTTTATATATAAATAATAATTATACACAGATCACACACATATATTATGTAAACACAAACTTTTATTTTGGATGTGATTAATCTTTTGACAGCCCTAATATATATATATATATAATAACAATAGTAATAAAAACAATAGCAATGCTAAAGATGGCGACGATAACATTTCGTGAGGACGGCGACAGTGATGTCAATAATAATTACAGTAGTAACAATAATAATAATAACAACAATAACAATGACAAAATGACAATAGTAACAATAAAATGATACATACCTAACACACACCACACCTCTCCTAGTTTCTGTGTCAGTGTGCATGTGGTTTTTTTTGTTTTTTTTTTGTTTTTAATGTTAAAATAAAAACGGATTCACATGTGATACTCACACTCTGATCGTCATCCATCTTTGCTGGTCCTCTAATTCACTAGGTGGCGTTGTCAATAAAAACCTAGGGTCCTAGGACTGCGGTCCTATTTAAGGTTATAGGGGGCGAACTCGGATTCAGCCCTTGATTACAGCGGAGAATTCAAAGCGGTTTCTGCGCGGAGCTGAGATGAACGTTCTCCACATGGATCATATTATAGCACTGATATAGACCGGAGCGAGCGCGTTTAAGTTCTTTATGGACATATTTGCTCAAATATCTGATTCAGACACCCGATATCATTTTTTACAGTTCCTTTATGATGTGAGGAGAGCAAAATAATGTCAACTGTGACATTACACCCAAGATTTCTTCATACAGCGACTGCCAGTAAAAGGTCAAGGGATCTTCACACAGACCCTGACCACGCCACTGAGCGCTTGCGTATGCATCTACACACAGACCACAGTACAGCGACACACACCAACACACACTCGATGTGAGGATGAGCATGTGGCCTTTCATATAGCAGGACATGTGAATGCTTTATAGCAGCTTTGTAACGTCTGTGCGCCGCGTGTTCAATAAAAGATGAGCAGTGCGTTTGTGTCTATTTGAGAGAGACAGTGAGGGATTGTACGAGAAAGAGCTTTGGAAATGGGGCTGGTGTGTGTCGTTCAGGGGCTTGTATTCCCCGAGCTGTGTCTTAAGTGCAGTTTCTCATGTGTGTCTGTACTAAATTCAGTTTGAACCCGTCGCAGGAAACCTGACGCTTTGATCTGCGGCTTTTCCCTCGTCCCTGAAAAATGAAACGAGTAATTCCTTACAAGCTCCGGGTTTTAGTTTGTTCATTAATATCTGAGTCACTCGAAAAACATGTTCCTGTAGCAGTTTCGGTTTTGGGAAATATTCAAAGAGTGACATTTTAGCTCGGCTAAATGGCTTAGGAATCCAAAATAAGGCGTTTTGGTTCATTGAAGATGACTAATAGCTCATATTAAGCATCTCAGGTGTTTATCAAGAGTTGTGTAACTCATGTAATCTCTGTGTTTTCTTACAGATGGCCCGCGGCCGTCTCAGAAGGAGATCATATCCCTGCGGGCGTTCATGCTTCTCTTCCTCAAACAGCTCATTCTCAAGGTGAGACCGTACACAATCAGGATATCAATATATTTGTGTGTGTATATATACACTATAGTGCCCGAAGTATTGAGCTCAAGCGTGGGGCCGTGATCGCTGGACACCTGTGCAATAAGTCCATTCGGGACATTTCCTCACTACTAAATATTCCACGCTCAACTGTTAGTGGGATTAGAACAAAGTGGAAGCCATTGGGAACAACAGCAACTCAGCCACAAAGAGCGGGGTCAGCGCATGCTGAGGGTCACAGAGCGGGGTCAGCGCATGCTGAGGGTCACAGAGCGGGGTCAGCGCATGCTGAGGGTCACAGAGCGGGGTCAGCGCATGCTGAGGGTCACAGAGCGGGGTCAGCGCATGCTGAGGGTCACAGAGCGGGGTCAGCGCATGCTGAGGGTCACAGAGCGGGGTCAGCGCATGCTGAGGGTCACAGAAGTGGCCAACTTTCTGCAGAGTCAAGAGCTCCAGACCTCCAAACTTCAGTGGCCTTCAGATGAGCTCAAGAACAGTGTGTAGAGCTTCATGGAATGGGTTTCCATGGCCGAGCAGCTCATCCAAGCCTTAGTGCAATGCAAAGCGTGGGATGCAGTGGGGTAAAGCGCGCCACCACTGGACTCTAGAGCAGTGGAGACGTGTTCTCTGAGTGACCAATCACGCTTCTCTGTCTGACAATCCCATGGACGAGTCTGGGTTTGGCGGTTGCCAGGAGAACGGGACTCGCCTGACTGCATTGTGCCAAGTGTAAAGTTTGGTGGAGGGGGGATTATGGGGTGGGGTTGTTTTTCAGGGGTCAGAACTCGTAATGCTTCACCAAGACATTTTGGACAATTTCATGCGCCCATCTTTGCGGGAGCATTTTGTGGACGGCCCCTTCCTGTCCCAGCATGCCTGCGCTCCAGTGCACAAAGCTCCGCTCCATAAAGACACGGATGAGGAGTTTGGTGTGGAGGAACTTGAGTCCTGACCTCAACCCGATAGAACACCTTTGGGATGAATTAGAGCAGAGACTGAGAGCCAGGCCTTCTCGTCCAACATCACAAATGCGCTTCTAGAAGAATCCCCATAAACACACTCCTAACCCTTGAGGAAAGAAGAGCTGAAGCTGTTAGAGCTGCAACTCCATATTAAACCCCACGGATTGAGAATGGGAAGCTCATGTGTGTGTGAAGGGGCGGCACAACACTTCTTTAGTATTATATTATATTTAATTGTGCATTTTATGTATTTGAATGCAATTATTGATATACTACTACTTTTAATTAATCAAAGACTATATAACATAGAAATAAATTATGTCCCTGATGCATTATTTGTACGTTATAATAAAACTCATTAAACATTAATTATAAAAAGTGTCACATCTTTGACGCACATGCTACTCGTTCATGACGCACTTGCATCTGTGCGTCACTTTGTTCTTCAAAACTGATTTTATTTGACACGTCAATGCAATGAATCGGGCAGCTTGAATAAAACGCATTAGTTCCCCAGCACTGACAGCCAGAACACACATCCGCTTTATTAAAATAACACAATTTATCCTCATTTTACACAGGAATTTGATCCGGTTTGTAAGGCAGAAATTTGTTTATTTGCCTTTGTTTGGTTAAAAACGACACAAGCGGCCTGATGGGACCGACACGGAGAGAATTGCATTATGGATCATCAGTCGACACAGAGAAATGTGTGTGTTGTGTGCACTCCAGGCTATTGTCCTGTTCTGAGAAGCACGATGTGGTTGCCAAGCAGCACGTTTTATTCATTTAGCCGCTGCCTTTTTGTTTTGTTCCTATAATATTCAGCCCCTTTTCCATTTTCTGGCTTTTGGTGTAATTATTAGCGCTGTGAGGCCTGTGATAGTGCCCGATCCGTCACACACACACACACACACACACACTCACACTCACACACACACACACACACTCACACTCACACAATGTAAAGATGATTTCCTGTTCATTCAGAACCTTTAAACTCCAAACCTGATTTACAGACATTAAGTCGATTATTGTATAAATATCAGTGTTTCCTCAACAGGCAAAACATCATAGAATATTGTAAAGCTAATATCCATAACATCTTTGAGATCTGTAATCGGTGCCAAACATTAAGCAAAACAGTGATTATTAATTGTAATTTGCTTTCAATTATTATTAATTATTATTTCCTTTTTTGATCAAATAACTCACACCCTGTATGATATGTTTATAATATTTGTCATCTGTTTGATGCATTCATTATTCTGTTACATTGTGCACATCTGTTATTATTATTATTATTATTATTATTATATGTTATTTTATTCAATGAAAATTAAAATCCAGTTTTAGGACATATTGGAAACGCTTTACTCGAAGCCTTTGTGTATCATGCATTAAAAACGTATTCACAGTGTGTTATAATGCATTATACTTTTTAAAGATGTATGAATGAATAGATATTATAATGCATTATACACTGATCAGGCATAACATTATGACCGGCGAGTAACACTGATGACCTGTTAGTGGGTGGGGTATATTAGGCAGCAAGTGAACATGTTGTCCTCAGAGTTGATGTGTTAGAAGCAGGAGAAATGGGCAAGCGTGAGGATTTGAGCGAGTTTGACAAGGGCCAGATTGTGACGGCTAGACGACTGGGTCAGACCATCTCCAGAACTGCAGCTCTTGTGGGGTGTTCCCGGTCTGCAGTGGTCAGTCTCTATCAAAAGTGAAGGACCAGTGGAGAACCGGCCACAGGGTCATGGGCGGCCGAGGCTCATTGATGCCCGTGGGGAGCGAAGGCTGGCCCGTGTGGTCCGATCAAACAGACGAGCTACTGGAGCTCAAACTGCTCCAGAAGTTAATGCTGGTTCTGATAGAAAGGGCTCAGAACACACAGAGCATCTCAGTTTGAGGAGTATGGGGCGGCACAGCCGCTGACCAGTCAGGGTGCCCATGCTGACCTCTGTCCACCGCCCAAAGCACCAACAGTGGCACGAGCATCAGAACTGGACCACGGAGCAATGGAAGAAGGTGGCCTGCTCTGATGATCACGTGTTCTTCTACATCACGTGGATGGCCGGGGGCGTGGCTTACCTGGGGAACGCATGGCACCAGGTGCACTATGGGAAGAAGGCGTGGCTTACCTGGGGAACACATGGCACCAGGTGCACTATGGGAAGAAGGCGTGGCTCACCTGGGGAACACATGGCACCAGGTGCACTATGGGAAGAAGGCGTGGCGGCGGAGGCAGTGATGCTTTGGTCAGTGTTCTGCTGGGAAACCTTGGGTCCTCCATCATGTGGATGTGACTTTGACACGTCCCACCTACCTAAGCATTGTTGAGCCCATGTCCAGCCTCTCATGGGGACGGTATTCCCTGTGGCTGTGGCTCTTTCAGCAGATAATGCGCCGCCACAAAGCACAAATGCTTCATTATCCTTTATTTTACCAGGAAATAATCCCATTGAGATTCAAAATCTCTTTTTCAAGGGAGTCCTGGCCAAGACAGCAGGAAATAAAAATAAAAAATACATATACACACAATTATCCGAAGACATTTAGCAATTTAACATCATCTCAACATAATCACCAGCAGCGCTCAATAACATCACATGTGCATTTATTACTCAAATAGTCCTTTATCCTAGTTGTAAACTGTTATTGTCAGTAGATACTCAAATCAAATTTGAGCTGTCTCTGCAATTTACACCAGGAAAAGGTGCAAAAACTTTAAAGGCACTTTCACCAAAAACAGTTGGCGTTCGTGGGATATCATACATGATTTGCCCATATGATCTAAGATTACATTTCCTGATAGTGACTTTGGAGTCAGAGGAGAACATAAGTAAGGAGGCAGTTTCCAAAGTATAGCCTTAAAAAGAGAAATATACCAGTGCTCCAGCCTGCGATTGTGCAACGATGGCCAACCAACACTCATACAAGCTACAGTGATGAGGACGAACATTAGAATTAGTTACACATCTTAGTGCTGCATGATATACTGAATCCAGCATTTTCAAAGATGCATGTATAAAATATCACCATAATCCAGCATTGTCAAAAATGTTTGTATAAGTATTTTTCTCGTACTAAAAGAGAAACAGCCCCAACTTTACTCTAAACACTCGATAAGCTGTTTAAAAGACAGATTTTCTTCTAAAAGGAAACCAAGATATTTATAGACTGATACTCGTTCAATTACTTTCTCATCTAGTGTAACAATTTGACAAGCATGTTCTGTTTTCCTTGATTTAGAAAAACACATCATTTTAGTTTTATCGCAATTTATGAAGATTCTTCTGAATAATTTTAAAAGCAAATTGCAGATCTTCTTTGGCATTTGTCAAGGATGGGGCAGAACAAAACAAAACGGTATCATCCGCATAAAAATGACACTTCTGACACAAATCATTTATATAAATAGTCAATCAAATGGGACTCAAAATGGACCCCTGGGGGACACCATTTTGTATAAGTAATGAGTTTGAGGACACACCATCTACATAAACACTTTGTGTTCTGCCATTCAAACAGTTGTCAAACCATTTGACAGCTTTTGGAGAGATTCCAATATCCACCGATCTCTGTGACAGGACATGGTGGTCAGCTGTGTCAAACGCCACAGTATTCTTTACAATCAATAGCGCTTATAAAATCATTTAACACTTTCATAGTGCTGTGTTTTTTATGAAAACCCGACTGCGAATCATTTTTTTTCTTCTAAATAGTCTTTCAACTGGTCACTTATAAGTCCTTCTAAAACCTTGGCTAAAGCAGATCGCTTAGATTTTGGCCTGTAATTGTTTGGATTTGAGCGGTCACCACCCTTTAATAATGGAGTGACTTCCATACACTTGGTATTAATCCAGTTTCAATAGTCAGATTGAAAATGTGTGTCAAAGGTTCTGCAATATGTTCAGCAGCAATATTTAAAAAGTAAGGATCCAACCCATCCGGACCAGCAGATTTCTTAGCGTTCACACCAAACGTGAACAGAGCGTCAGGAGCGAGTGATTTCAATGTTAAGGCGCGTCTCATTCCGTCTCATTCAATGGAAAGGCACGTTGACGCGCGTCTGGAGGTCCCGCGGCGCGCTGGACGTGATTCCGCCTCATTCATGCGTCCAGTTCCTGTTAAATGTAGTTGTTTAAAGCTCAAATCTGTGGTTTATTTATAAAGAGAGCGCCTATTTAAAAAAATAATCTGGTGTGTGTGGAGTTGTGAGCTCCAGTGGATCAGCGGCGCTCAGCGCTCATTAACCCGACGAGAGCAGCCTTTCCTCGGCCAGTCCTTCAGCCGTCTGCCGCTGGCTCTGATGGCCTGTAGTGGTTAAACATCAGATATAATTCATCTTGTGCTGATCTAACGGGCGATCTCTGCTCTCATGAATCATCATTTGTTTTCTGCCAAATCGTTTTGATTGAGGACAAAGAGTAGTTTCATAACTTTATTTTTTAGGATATTTAAATACACATGCAGTGAAGATAATGTAGGCGTTGCCTGGACCACATGTGTGTGGCTATTAATGTTTAATATATATTTATAATGAAAATGAAAAGAGGCAGAGTGGTGTTTTATGGCATATTTCTCCTGGAGCGTCTAGAACGCTCGTCTATTTCACTTCAAACGCTCGATTTCTACGCGGATTCAAAATGTTCACACGTCAAACTAGTCGCGATTTTGGTGTGAACGCAGCATAAGAGCATCACACACCTCCTGTGTTGCAATAGGAACAAGCTCAAAATCGATATTTACATTTCCCCTTGACAAAGAGTCAGGAATGCTTTGAGGAGCACAACAACGAGTTTGAGTCCAAATTCCCCAGATCTCAATCCAATCGAGCATCTGTGGGATGAGCTGAACAAACAAGTCCGATCCACCTCGCAGCATACAGGACTTAAAGGATCTGCTGCTAACATCTTGGTGCCAGATACCACAGCACACCTTCTAGTGGAGTCCATGCCTCGACGGGCCTGATCAGTGTATTTAAAGGATTAGTTCACTTTTAAATAAACTTTTGCTGATAGTTTCCTCACCCCCATGTCATCCGAGATGTCCATGTCTTTCTTTCTGCAGTCGAAAAGAAATGAAGGTTTTTGATGAAAACATTCCAGGATTGTTCTCCATATAATGGACTTCAATGGGCTCCAAACGGTTCAAGGTCCAAATGACAGTTTCAGTGCAGCTTTAAACGACACCAGACGATGAATAAGGGTCTTATCTAGCCAAACCATCAGTTTCTGTGAGAAACCCAGCAGTATTTATGCTATTATTTCACCTCTTATCAGACGAACGTGATCATCTCTGAGCTCAGCCATAACTTCTGTTAAGTGAGGTCAAAATACGAGCGTGGTCATAGATGTATCAATCGTAGATGCCTCATTAGCACCTGCACGGATCAGTAGAATGAGGCATCTACGATTGATATATCTATGACCACGCTCGTATTTTGACCTCACTTAGCAGAAGTTATGGCGGAGCTCAGAGATGATCACGTTCGTCTGATAAGAGGTGAAATAATAGCATAAATACTGCTGGGTTTCTCACAGAAACTGATGGTTTGGCTAGATAAGACCCTTATTCATCGTCTGGTGTCGTTTAAAGCGGCACTGAAACTGTCATTTGGACCTTGAACCGTTTGGAGCCCATTGAAGTCCATTATATGGAGAACAATCCTGGAATGCTTTCATCAAAAACCTTCATTTCTTTTCGACTGCAGAAAGAAAGACACGGACATCTCGGATGACATGGGGGTGAGGAAACTATCAGCAAAAGTTTATTTTTGGATAAGTGAAGTGAACTAATCCTTTAAAGGCTTTCAGTAAAAGTGACCAATATTTTGATAAAAAAGTAAATATGCATATGTTTATGTGTAATTCTGTGTGTTTTTTAGGACCGAGGAGTGAAGGAAGATGAGTTGCAGAGTATATTAAACTACCTGCTCACCATGCATGAGGTAAACCTGATCAATAAACAGAGCAGAAGGTCTCATTTCCTTTAACAAACAACCACGATCCATGTTCTTTATGAAAAACAAGCGGCTTTAATCCGTCTGGAAGGCTGAGATGTTGACCTCAGGTGTCCGGATCTCTGAGTCCGCTAGTATTATCCTGAAAGTCCCATGAAATGGCTGTAATGCACATCTCTGCTGCTGTTTGATTGAAAACACCAGATGAATCCTGAAAGTGCTAGTTAAGTGCGGGATTATATAACATCCAGACATTTTAAGGGTATCTGGTGGATCATTACCGTCGACTCTGGTGTGTTTCAGCGTCTGTTTCTCTCTCCTAAAGGACGAAAACATCCATGATGTGCTCCAGCTCTTGGTGGCGCTGATGTCGGAGCACCCCGCCTCCATGATCCCTGCCTTCGACCAGAGGAACGGGATACGGTGAGCCCGCGGGGACAAACGGCTCTTGCGTGGTCTGGTTATGTAACTCGGATAGATGCAGTCTCAGCTGCATCAATCACATTTCCTCGAGCCTCACATCCCATCACAAGGGACACAAGTGCTTATTTCAGCTCTTGTTTGAGCTGCCCTCTCTTTATAATGTTGCTAGGGCTGCCAATCATCCGGAGATGCTTATTGTCATCATGTTTCTGTGGTTAAAGGGATCGAACACATTCCCTAAAATCTTTGATGTTTCCTTTCCAGAGTCATCTACAAGCTCCTGGCCTCCAAGAGCGAGAGTATACGAGTCCAAGCGCTAAAGGTTCTGGGCTACTTCCTGAAACATCTCGGACACAAGTGCGTATTAATGATCGAGACGTCTGTGTGAAGGACGTGTGGCTATGACTGTGTGTGGTGTGTTAGCATGCAGAGAAACCTCGGCTGGGTCATCCCTACTGTGCGCCTCATCTTCATGTCCCCATCATACAGGCCATAATTCACTGATCTGAGATCATGAGGAGCTCTGAGGACGGGTCTGAATCCACTTCTGCTAGTTTAACGACGGATAAAACGGTCAGCGCTCGGCTCATGGTCTAAAGGGTCGTCCCTCGTCTCTTCATGAGTCATGGGTGTGTTTTGGGCGTAACGAGCAATAAACCAATCAGAGCCTCATCTCCCTTTCCCTTTAAAAGCCAGTTGAGCTGCACCATGAGA
>CM042259.1:677560-705060 GCA_023566225.1 Romanogobio albipinnatus | reverse complement strand
TTATTCAAGCAGTGAATCAAAAGAGGCTGGTGATTTTACTGAGAATAAAAGTATAATAATAAACATAATTTAGTCAGGAATGTGGCGTGTTAATAGGATTATCAGGAACACCTGTTCAATTTCTCATGAATGCAATGATCTAATCAACCAATGCATTTAGGGGTGTAGTCCTGGTCAAGACAATCTCCTGAACTCCAAACTGAATGTCGGAATGGGAAAGAAAGGGGATTTAAGCAATTTTGAGCGTGGCATGGTTGTTGGTGCCAGACGGGCCGGTCTGAGTATTTCACAATCTGCTCAGTTACTGGGATTTTCACACACAACCATTTCTAGGGTTTACAAAGAATGGTGTGAAAAGGGAAACACATCCAGTATGGGGCAGTCCTGTGGGCCAAAATGCCTTGTTGATGCTAGAGGTCAGAGGAGAATGGGCGACTGATTCAAGCTGATAGAAGAGCAACTTTGACTGAAATAACCACTCGTTACAACCGAGGTATGCAGCAAAGCATTTGTGAAGCCACAACACGCACAACCTTGAGGCGGATGGGCTACAACAGCAGAAGACCCCACCGGGTACCACTCATCTCCACTACAAATAGGAAAAAGAGGCTACAATTTGCACCAGCTCACCAAAATTGGACAGTTGAAGACTGGAAAAAAATTGCCTGGTCTGATGAGTCTGGATTTCTGTTGAGACATTCAGATGGTAGAGTCAGAATTTGGCGTAAACAGAATGAGAACATGGATCCATCATGCCTTGTTACCACTGTGCAGGCTGGTGGTGGTGGTGTAATGGTGTGGGGGATGTTTTCTTGGCACACTTTAGGCCCCTTAGTGCCAATTGGGCATGGTTTAAATGCCACGGCCTACCTGAGCATTGTTTCTGACCATGTCCATCCCTTTATGACCAGCATGTGCCCATCCTCTGATGGCTACTTCCAGCAGGATAATGCCCCATGGCACAAAGCTCCAATCATTTCAAATTGGTTTCTTGAACATGACAATGAGTTCACTGGACTAAAATGGCCGTCCCACAGTCCCCAGATCTCAACCCAATAGAGCATCTTTGGGATGTGGTGGAACGGGAGCTTCGTGCCCTGGATGTGCATCCCACAAATCTCCATCAACTGCAAGATGCTCTCCTATCAATATGGGCCAACATTTCTAAAGAATGCTTTCAGCTCCTTGTTGAATCAATGCCACGTAGAATTAAGGCAGTTCTGAAGGCCAAAGGGGGTCAAACACAGTATTAGTGCTGCTCCTAATAATCCTTTAGGTGAGTGTAGAATACAATATATTAAAATATTACATACATTTGTTATAACATTAATAAAATAATGCGTTTTCAAAACACGCTTCATGTAAAGTGTCCTCTCTGAAACATCACCGTTAGTATCTTTATAAGAACGATGCGTGTGTGTATTTGAATGAAATGTGTGTATTGTGCTGTGATGACTCTGAATGTTGTGTGTCGTAGATCTTGACGGAGCAGGTTTGCACTCAGGTGGTGCACAAGCCTCACCCAGAACCCGATTCTACAGTGAAGATCCAGAACCCCAGTGAGTGTGTGACGCTTCATTCCTTGTGTGCTGTTCTGCTCTGTTGTTCAAACTCTTGTCTTCCCTTTGCTCTTGATCGTCTCAGTGATTCTGAAGGTGGTGGCGACGCTGCTGAAGAGCTCTTCCCCCAGTGCTGAGCTGATGGAGGTGCGCCGCCTCTTCCTGTCCGATATGATCAAACTCTTCAGCAACAGCAGAGAGAACAGACGGTAGGCGTTTACACACACTAGTAGCGAATCTGCGTTGTTTTGATGCACAGTTTTTCACATCACGCTTCGAATATCAACAGTGTTGGGAATAACGGCGTTATAGATAAACACACACACACCTATGACGCACACGCATATGCACAGTCAGCGATGGCAAGTCCAACGACTTCAGAGGTAGCTTTCGCAAACTGGATATTTACGCAATATTTACACTATAGTAGGTCTACTGATCATATTTACTCAATATTTACACTATAGTAGGCCTACTGATCATATTTACACAATATTTACACTATAGTAGGCCTACTGATCATATTTACTCAATATTTACACTATAGTAGGCCTACTGATCATATTTACTCAATATTTACACTATAGTAGGCCTACTGATCATATTTACTCAATATTTACACTATAGTAGGCCTACTGATCATATTTACTCAATATTTACACTATAGTAGGCCTACTGATCATATTTACACAATATTTACACTATAGTAGGGCTACTGATCATATTTACACAATATTTACACTATAGTAGGTCTACTGATAATATTTACACTATAGTAGGCCTACTGATCATATTTACTCAATATTTACACTATAGTAGGCCTACTGATCATATTTACTCAATATTTACACTATAGTAGGCCTACTGATCATATTTACACAATATTTACACTATAGTAGGCCTACTGATCATATTTACTAAATATTTACACTATAGTAGGCCTACTGATCATATTTACACAATATTTACACTATAGTAGGCCTACTGATCATATTTACACAATATTTACACTATAGTAGGCCTACTGATCATATTTACTCAATATTTACACTATAGTAGGCCTACTGATCATATTTACACAATATTTACACTATAGTAGGCCTACTGATCATATTTACACAATATTTACACTATAGTAGGCCTACTGATCATATTTACACAATATTTACACTATAGTAGGCCTACTGATCATATTTACTCAATATTAACACTATAGTAGAGTACTGATCATATTTACACAATATTTACACTATAGTAGGCCTACTGATCATATTTACACAATATTTACACTATAGTAGGCCTACTGATCATATTTACACAATATTTACACTATAGTAGGCCTACTGATCATATTTACACAATATTTACACTATAGTAGGCCTACTGATCATATTTACTCAATATTAACACTATAGTAGAGTACTGATCATATTTACACAATATTTACACTATAGTAGGCCTACTGATCATATTTACTCAATATTTACACTATAGTAGGCCTACTGATCATATTTACACAATATTTACACTATAGTAGGCCTACTGATCATATTTACACAATATTTACACTATAGTAGGCCTACTGATCATATTTACTCAATATTTACACTATAGTAGGCCTACTGATCATATTTACACAATATTTACACTATAGTAGGCCTACTGATCATATTTACTCAATATTTACACTATAGTAGGCCTACTGATAATATTTACTCAATATTTACACTATAGTAGGCCTACTGATCATATTTACTCAATATTTACACTATAGTTGGCCTACTGATCATATTTACACAATATTTACACTATAGTAGGCCTACTGATCATATTTACTCAATATTTACACTATAGTAGGCCTACTGATCATATTTACACAATATTTACACTATAGTAGGCCTACTGATCATATTTACACAATATTTACACTATAGTAGGCCTACTGATCATATTTACTCAATATTTACACTATAGTAGGCCTACTGATCATATTTACACAATATTTACACTATAGTAGGCCTACTGATCATATTTACTCAATATTTACACTATAGTAGGCCTACTGATCATATTTACACAATATTTACACTATAGTAGGCCTACTGATCATATTTACACAATATTTACACTATAGTAGGCCTACTGATCATATTTACTCAATATTTACACTATAGTAGGCCTACTGATCATATTTACACAATATTTACACTATAGTAGGCCTACTGATCATATTTACACAATATTTACACTATAGTAGGCCTACTGATCATATTTACTCAATATTTACACTATAGTAGGCCTACTGATCATATTTACACAATATTTACACTATAGTAGGCCTACTGATCATATTTACACAATATTTACACTATAGTAGGCCTACTGATCATATTTACACAATATTTACACTATAGTAGGCCTACTGATAATATTTACTCAATATTTACACTATAGTAGGCCTACTGATCATATTTACTCAATATTTACACTATAGTAGGCCTACTGATCATATTTACACAATATTTACACTATAGTAGGCCTACTGATCATATTTACACAATATTTACACTATAGTAGGTCTACTGATCATATTTACTCAATATTTACACTATAGTGGGCCTACTGATCATATTTACTCAATATTTACACTATAGTGGGCCTACTGATCATATTTACTCAATATTTACACTATAGTGGGCCTACTGATCATATTTACTCAATATTTACACTATAGTAGGCCTACTGATCATATTTACTCAATATTTACACTATAGTAGGTCTACTGATCATATTTACACAATATTTACACTATAGTAGGTCTACTGATCATATTTACTCAATATTTACACTATAGTGGGCCTACCGATCATATTTACTCAATATTTACACTATAGTAGGTATACTGATCATATTTACACAATATTTACACTATAGTAGGCCTACTGATCATATTTACTCAATATTTACACTATAGTGGGCCTACTGATCATATTTACTCAATATTTACACTATAGTAGGCCTACTGATCATATTTACTCAATATTTACACTATAGTGGGCCTACTGATCATATTTACTCAATATTTACACTATAGTGGGCCTACTGATCATATTTACACAATATTTACACTATAGTAGGGCTACTGATCATATTTACAATAATGTATTGAACTTGATAGGTGTCCCTCACATTGTCCCACAACAACAATAGTTTTATAATAATAATTTATTCTATTTAGTGTCCAATTCCTTCATTTAACATATTTAATATTGGGGGCAGCCAAGTTATTTGACATATTTGAACATTTGAAAGAAAAAGAAAAAAATGTAACACAGTAATTACTTTCCCTGGTAATTAGTTACTTTTATAATGATGTAACTCAGTTACTAACTCAGTTACTATTTGTAAGAAGTAACTAGTAACTATAACTAATTAATTTTTTAAAGTAACGTGCCCAACACTGAATATCAATAAGCAAACAATTGAAAAGATTTAGGATTTAGATTTTATATTGTGTACTGTTGAATATGAGAAGGCACTTCCTCCCTCACCTCATCTGAGAAATACAAACAAACCCAAATATGTATAGATAAACGCATAAAAAATGACAAATCTCCTCAAACATGCAAACATTCCCTCAGAAACCCAGACATATGCAGATGTTTTTACACATGCAGGCTGTATGCAAACATCAGAAGCGTTTAGTGTCTCGCTCTCAGTGGGAGAGACGCTCCCTCCTATTAAATCAATTAGTGTCATAATTAATGCATCGAGGAACGAAGATTTGAAGTGGCATTCTCTCTGCATTGTTCCGTTTCATGGGCTCCTGCGGAGAGACTGAACCTGACTCTCACCTGTTGGACTCGGGCTAGGCTTATTTGCTCATTAGCAAGGTTTGGGCGCTGTTGTGTGTGTGTGTGTGTGTGTGTGTGTGTGTGTGTGTGTGTGTATGGCAAGACATTTTAACATTTACTCCATAAAACGTACTAGTATCTTTGTTCATGCTACAGTTCATGCATAGTACTTGTTCAATAGATACTAGTGCTTATTCAATAGATACTAGTACTTATTCAATAGCTACTAGTACTTATTCAATAGATATGAGTACTTATTCAATAGATATGAGTACTTATTCAATAGATATGAGTACTTATTCAATAGCTACTAGTACTTATTCAATAGCTACTAGTACTTATTCAATAGATGAGTACTTATTCAATAGATATGAGTACTTATTCAATAGATATGAGTACTTATTCAATAGCTACTAGTACGTATTCAATAGATATGAGTACTTATTCAATAGATATGAGTACTTATTCAATAGCTACTAGTACTTATTCAATAGATATGAGTACTTATTCAATAGC
The DNA here is from genome assembly GCA_023566225.1 of Romanogobio albipinnatus. Classification (NCBI taxonomy): domain Eukaryota; kingdom Metazoa; phylum Chordata; class Actinopteri; order Cypriniformes; family Gobionidae; genus Romanogobio; species Romanogobio albipinnatus. The sequence continues at coordinate 699,131 of CM042259.1, read as the reverse complement.
TACTAGTACTTATTCAATAGATATGAGTACTTATTCAATAGCTACTAGTACTTATTCAATAGCTACTAGTACTTATTCAATAGATGAGTACTTATTCAATAGCTACTAGTACTTATTCAATAGCTACTAGTACTTATTCAATAGATATGAGTACTTATTCAATAGCTACTAGTACTTATTCAATAGATATGAGTACTTATTCAATAGCTACTAGTACTTATTCAATAGCTACTAGTACTTATTCAATAGATATGAGTACTTATTCAATAGCTACTAGTACTTATTCAATAGATATGAGTACTTATTCAATAGCTACTAGTACTTATTCAATAGATATGAGTACTTATTCAATAGCTACTAGTACTTATTCAATAGATACTAGTACTTATTCAATAGATATGAGTACTTATTCAATAGATATGAGTACTTATTCAATAGATATGAGTACTTATTCAATAGCTACTAGTACTTATTCAATAGCTACTAGTACTTATTCAATAGATATGAGTACTTATTCAATAGATATGAGTACTTATTCAATAGATACTAATACTTATTCAATAGATACTAATACTTATTCAATAGCTACTAGTACTTATTCAATAGCTACTAGTACTTATTCAATAGATATGAGTACTTATTCAATAGATATGAGTACTTATTCAATAGATGAGTACTTATTCAATAGATACTAATACTTATTCAATAGATATGAGTACTTATTGAATAGATATGAGTACTTATTCAATAGCTACTAGTACTTATTCAATAGATATGAGTACTTATTCAATAGCTACTAGTACTTATTCAATAGATGAGTACTTATTCAATAGCTACTAGTACTTATTCAATAGCTACTAGTACTTATTCAATAGATATGAGTACTTATTCAATAGCTACTAGTACTTATTCAATAGATATGAGTACTTATTCAATAGCTACTAGTACTTATTCAATAGCTACTAGTACTTATTCAATAGATATGAGTACTTATTGAATAGATATGAGTACTTATTCAATAGCTACTAGTACTTATTCAATAGATATGAGTACTTATTCAATAGCTACTAGTACTTATTCAATAGCTACTAGTACTTATTCAATAGATATGAGTACTTATTCAATAGCTACTAGTACTTATTCAATAGATATGAGTACTTATTCAATAGCTACTAGTACTTATTCAATAGCTACTAGTACTTATTCAATAGATATGAGTACTTATTGAATAGATATGAGTACTTATTCAATAGCTACTAGTACTTATTCAATAGATATGAGTACTTATTCAATAGCTACTAGTACTTATTCAATAGATATGAGTACTTATTCAATAGCTACTAGTACTTATTCAATAGATATGAGTACTTATTGAATAGATATGAGTACTTATTCAATAGCTACTAGTACTTATTGAATAGATATGAGTACTTATTCAATAGCTACTAGTACTTATTCAATAGATATGAGTACTTATTCAATAGCTACTAGTACTTATTCAATAGATATGAGTACTTATTCAATAGCTACTAGTACTTATTCAATAGATATGAGTACTTATTCAATAGCTACTAGTACTTATTCAATAGATATGAGTACTTATTCAATAGCTACTAGTACTTATTCAATAGATATGAGTACTTATTCAATAGCTACTAGTACTTATTCAATAGATATGAGTACTTATTCAATAGATATGAGTACTTATTCAATAGATATGAGTACTTATTCAATAGCTACTAGTACTTATTCAATAGATATGAGTACTTATTCAATAGCTACTAGTACTTATTCAATAGATATGAGTACTTATTCAATAGATACTAATACTTATTCAATAGATATTAGTACTTATTCAATAGATACTAGGACTTATTCAATAGATATGAGTACTTATTCAATAGATACTAGTACTTATTCAATAGATATGAGTACTTATTCAATAGCTACTAGTACTTATTCAATAGATATGAGTACTTATTCAATAGATACTAATACTTATTCAATAGATATGAGTACTTATTCAATAGATATGAGTACTTATTCAATAGCTACTAGTACTTATTCAATAGATATGAGTACTTATTCAATAGATACTAATACTTATTCAATAGATATTAGTACTTATTCAATAGATACTAGGACTTATTCAATAGATATGAGTACTTATTCAATAGATACTAGTACTTATTCAATAGATATGAGTACTTATTCAATAGATACTAGTACTTATTCAATAGATATGAGTACTTATTCAATAGATACTAGTACTTATTCAATAGATATGAGTACTTATTCAATAGATACTAATACTTATTCAATAGATATGAGTACTTATTCAATAGATACTAGTACTTATTCAATAGATATGAGCACTTATTCAATAGATACTAATACTTATTCAATAGATATGAGTACTTATTCAATATATACTAGTACTTATTCAATAGATATGAGTACTTATTCAATAGATACTAGTACTTATTCAATATATACTAGTACTTATTCAATAGATATGAGTACTTATTCAATAGCTACTAGTACTTATTCAATATATACTAGTACTTATTCAATAGATATGAGTACTTATTCAATAGATACTAGTACTTATTCAATATATACTAGTACTTATTCAATAGATATGAGTACTTATTCAATAGATATGAGTACTTATTCAATAGCTACTAGTACTTTTTCATTAGCTAGTATCTAATACATAGGTACTAGTATCCATTGAATAAGTACTAGTAGCATGAAAATAGATACTAGTACGTTTAAAGGATTAAATGTTAAAACGGCTTGCCATAGTGTGTGTGTGTGTTTACACACTTTGATCCTAAGCAAGCCCATGGCGCACCATGCACCCAGGCCCACTCAGTCAGCTGCTGCCATGGTTACAACTGCATACCAAAATCGCAATGCATATTTTAGCATTGGTGAAGTGGGACTGCTTGTTTCTCTATTCCATCACAAGCCTAGCATTCTAAAGTGAGCAGACATTTCGGGACTCTGAGATGGCGAGACTGAAGGAGTGTTTCCAGCAATCATAAACCTCCCCCTCCATTTGTTTTTGTGCGGTTCTGATGCATTCAGCATCTGTTCTCTACGTTTAGGTTTGCATTAGTTCTAATTGCGGTGAGTGAAGGTTTCCAGGTCGTTACTGGAATTAATTAAACATGAGGTCATAATTAGGTCATGTGACATTAATAGAGTTTAGTGCTGTTAATTGCATAATGTGCTCTGTTTCACACACTATTAAAGAGGTCATGAATTGATATATAAAAGGTCATGGTATATATATATATATATATATGTATGTATGTATATATACATACAAGGTATATCAAATATTTGATATATAATGTATATGATATATAATTTGATATATTAAAGAAATATGAAATATAATAATGAAATAATGAAATATCTCTCAGGAGAAGAAGACGAATGCCTAATTCTGTAGCACCGCCCACCATACGCTTCCCTTCAGATTCCAATATTAGGAATATCCCACTAATTAGAAAATTATTTTTAATGAAGTTCCAGCTCACGTTCATTTCACCGGATTCATTTGTAAACGAGACTGGATTTGCAGACAGAATGAGATTAAAAAACAATGCGTTTCCTTCTATATTGGATCCGACAGTAATGGTGTAACACACTTATGTGAGTAAAACATGTTTTTGTATGTGATAATATTGCATTGTTACAGATTGTTTGATATCTACTGATTAGAAATAAACATAATTAACGATAACTTGGTACGCTGTCACAGGCTGGAGTATCCTTTGTATTTGAGGTGTTGTTGGTTCATGTTCCTGCGATTCGGGATTAGACTCTGGGTCGAACATGTATTGGCGAATCATTCCGGTGGCCATTTTTCCACACGTTTTGAAAACAATTCCCCTCGTGTACTGACGGTGGAGTTGAAACTCATTATAATATGCAAAACTGTTATCCAATCATAGCAGTGGGCGTTTACTTCCAAGTCTTCAATGCGGCACGTCCATAAAACAGAGCGTTCTAAGAGCTAGGCTCAAAACCAGAGTAGGAAATAGCCTATTACTTATTCATTATGATGTTTTTGAATGTAAAAACCACGCAAATGTCATAAGTTGACCTCAGACAACAGTATAAAAAACCCAGTTCATGACCTCTTTAAAGCAACTAAAACTACAAGTAATTACAACCTTATAATGTACAGAATGAAAATGGATATTGATTTTGAAATTTGCTGAAGGTTACAACTCTCATTAGTGTTTTGGGAGATTAACTTCAAATAAGCATTAGATTACCCAAGGGTAATATAAATGTAAAAATTGAGGAAATGAGCAATATCCAGTATCTTCCGAAAACCACTAGTTTTCCATTAGAATAGCCACTGTTTAAAACCGGACAGTGTTCCCAGAAACAATGGATTCCTGTTCCCCAAGGTGGACGAGAAGCTGCTTCCCTCATTGGCGTCAACAGAGTCCCTGGAGCTGCCCAGCACCGAAGAGCAGCCTTGTCCAATTCCATATAGAAATTGAGGAAATGAGCAATATCCAGTGTCTTCCGGAAAACAAGTAGTTTTCCATTAGAATAGCCACTGTTTAAAACCAGTTTAGTGCCTGCTGGAGTAAATAGTTAGTCCATTCCATCTAAATTCAATTATTTGTATTGCGCTTTTCACAATACATATCGTTTCAAAGCAGCTTTACAGCAAATGCATGCGTCTACATTACAATTTAGAGTGATTTGTTATCAGAGGAGGAAAAAAATATACAGCTTCACAGATTTGCATGTCAAACTTGCATTGTGGTCTGACTGTAGTGTGTGTGTGTGTGTGTGTGTGTGTGTGTGTGTGTGTGTGTGTGTGTGTGTGTGTGTGTGTGTGCAGGTGTCTGCTGCAGTGTTCAGTGTGGCAGGACTGGATGTTCTCCCTGGGCTACATTAACCCAAAGAACCCGGAGGAGCAGAAGATCACCGAAATGGTCTACAACATATTCCGAATCCTTCTCTACCATGCCATCAAGTACGAGTGGGGAGGCTGGCGCGTGTGGGTGGACACGCTCTCCATCGCCCACTCCAAGGTTAGAGCAAGCCTGTCTGCAGCTCTTATCCCTTTTCTTGATATTTTTAGTTTCGTAATATTTCATGTAATGGTTTTAATGCATGTCTTGTGTCTGTGAATGATCAAACGGTTGTTATTTTTACCGTCTCCACCACTCTCTGGCCTTGTCTTTTGGTTTTGCTTAATTGCATAAAGTGTTGCAGTGATCTAATGAGGGAAATATCTGCTAGGAATCAAAGTACACTCACAACTACTTCCCCTGACCTCTTTAGGTGACCTACGAAGCGCACAAGGAGTACCTGGCAAAGATGTACGAGGAGTACCAACGACAAGAGGAAGAGAACATCAAGAAAGGGAAAAAAGGGTCGGTCAGCACAATTTCCGGCCTTTCTGCCCAACCCACCACCGTCAACGGAAACCTAGAGATCCGTGAGATCGATGACACGTCTCAGACGCAAACACCGGAGAGCGAGGTGGACTATGGAGAGAACGCAGACTCTCGAAACCTCCTGGCTGAAGCCAAAGGTCCGGAGGGCGAGGCCGAACGGTCAGCCGCGGGGGTTCGCGTGGAAGTCCATGACTTGCTAGTGGACATAAAAGCAGAGAAGGTGGAGGCTACAGAGGTTAAATTAGACGATCTGGATCTGTCCCCGGAGGTTCTTGGAGGAGGAGGCGGCATGGAGAATGGGCCCTTGGTGGAAGTAGACTCCCTGTTGGACAGCGCCTACTGTGCAGCCGTTCACAAGCTCAATGGGAGCCTCGTCCCCAAAGAGGAGGAAAGCGTTGTGGTGGGTTTGACTGAAGACGATGGGAACCTGGGTCCTCTAATCACGCTTGCAGATGAGAAGGACAGTGTTCCCAGCAACAATGGCTTCCTGTTCCCCAAGGTGGACGAGAAGCTGCTTCCCTCATTGGCGTCAACAGAGCCCCTGGTGCTGCCCAGCCCCGAACAACCCTCTTGTCCAACTCAACATACTTCAAGTGCCAGTGATGACCTCAGCCTATTGGCCCACATGACTTCTTGTGGCTCAGACCTGGTTCAAACCCCAAGTGGCCTAGCAGAGGATGATGGGTTTAAGTTGCAGAGCTCCTTGGCGGACATCAGCACTCTTGCCGAGGCCGAGGCCCAGGCTGCAGCCAGGGCGGCGGAGTGTTTGGAGCAGGAGGTTGGGGAGGCCAGGGCAGGGAAGAGCGGAGGGGACGCGGCCAGCACTACTTCAGACACGGAGAGATCCGACGACGGAAAGGACAAGGAAATTAAGAAAATTCAGACCACAGCCACCACACAGGTGCCAATCACTAATTCTCTTTTCTTTGATTGATCATTTTTGAGTTTGTCCACAAATGATGACTCTTGGGAATGTTTACTCACCCTCATGTGGCCAGACCTGTATGGCCCTCTCCCAAATGGGACACTTGCGGTGCACTTTCGGTCTTGTGGACTTACAATGGCTGCGGCGTGGGTGTGTCCATTAAGTCCACGAGACCGTAGGGTGTCCCATTTGTCATTTTAGGTTTTAGAAGGGTGCCTGCGAGCGCCCCCTTTGTGGACGATATGCGCCCTCGATGTGCACTTTTGCCTAGCCCGCACTCGTTGGAAGACTGCAAGGGTTTAGGCTGCCATTTGGGACAGGGTCTTACTATCTTCTGCTGAACAAAAAGAGATGCTCATGATGCTCTTTTTTCATATAATGGAAAATGGTTAAATGACAAATAAACCCACTGTAAAGTTTTTGCTTTGTGTGAGGAACAGGCCGAGATTTAAAGAATTATCCAGTGAAATCTCATTCACACTTTTGCATTTAAAGGATTAGTTCACTTTTAAATAAACTTTTGCTGATAGTTTCCTCACCCCCATGTCATCCGAGATGTCCATGTCTTTCTTTCTGCAGTCAAAAAGAAATGAAGGTTTTTGATGAAAACATTACAGGATTGTTCTCCATATAATGGACTTCAATGGGCTCCAAACGGTATTTATAGCAGTATTTATGCTATTATTTCACCTCTTATCAGACGAACGTGATCATCTCTGAGCTCCGCCATAACTTCCGCTAAGTGAGGTCAAAATACGAGCGTGGTCATAGATAAATCAATTGTAGATGCCTCATTCTACTGATCCGTGCAGGCGCTAATGAGGCATCTACGTAATCCATCTGATAAGAGGTAAAATAATAGCATAAATACTGCTGGGTTTCTCACAGAAACTGATGGTTTGGCTAGATAAGACCCTTATTCATCGTCTGGTGTCGTTTAAAGCGGCACTGAAACTGTCATTTGGACCTTGAGCCGTTCGGAGCCCATTGAAGTCCATTATATGGAGAACAATCCTGGAATGCTTTCATCAAAAACCTTCATTTCTTTTCGACTGCAGAAAGAAAGACACGGACATCTCGGATGACATGGGGGTGAGGAAACTATCAGCAAAAGTTTATTTAAAAGTGAACTAATCCTTTAAAAACTGGTGCAACTGGTTCAATTAAAGGGATTGATCACACAAAAATGAAAATGTACTCACCCTCAAGTCATCCTAGGTGTGTATGACTTTCTTCTTTCAGACGAACACAATCAGAGTTACAGTATATGTCCTGGGTCTCAAGCTTTATAATGGGAGTGAATAGGGGTCCAAAAAAGTGCATCCATCCATCCATCCATCATAAAAGTAGTCCAAATGACTCCGGGGGATTTAATAAAGGCCTTCTGAAGTGAAGCCATGCACATGTGTAAGAAAGATATCCATATTCAAAACTTTATAAACTAAAATAACTATCTTCCGCCAGACGGCTTGCGCCACAAGATGCGGTGTAGGAGAATCGTAAGCTTTGACGCCACTCGTGGTTCACTCGGGCTGGGGAACAAACTCAAGCTCCTCCCACATTTCTCTTTAAAGACTCTCCTTTTAGACTCTAATTCATGACCGGTGTTTTGTTTTGATCTATCCTTTACGCTTCCACGTTCATTGCATCGGGTCAGAGGTCACTCTTTCGCTGTAAATCGATGTCTACGTCCATCTGTTGGAAGCTAGTTATTTTAGTTTGTAAAGTTTAAAATAAGGATATTTTCTTACACATGCGCATGGCTTCGCTTCAGAAGTCCTTTAGTAACCCCCTGGAGTCGTATGAATTACTTTTATGATGGATGGATGCGCTTTTTTGGGCTTCAAAATCTCCCCCATTCACTCCCATTATAAAGCTTGAAAGAGCCAGGACATTTTTAATTTAACTCTGATTTTGTTCGTCTGAAAGAGGAAAGTCATATACACCTAGGATGGCTTGAGGGTGAGATATCATGGGTTATCATGGGATAATTTTCATTTTTGGGTGAACTATCCCTTTGAGACGCATCCAAGAGCCTGTCCCTTGGCGTCATTGTCGTCAAAGTTTAGAGTTTAGCTCCAGCACATCTGTCTGGTAGTTTCCAGTGACCCTGAAGACCTGGATTAGCTTGTGTTTAATTGGGGCTGGAGTGAAAACCCTGCTGGAAGGTGGAAGCGGGACTGGACATGTATACCATGGGCGTCGGAAACTTTTTAAGACCAATGGTACTGGACCCCACTCACTTTTACCGTCTCTTATTCAGCACGTCTGTTACCCCTAACCGATAAACACTTATTATTAAACACACGTTAGACGCTTTATTTCCACTTTTCGAATTAAGGGAGTAGAGCGAGTTAGGCAAAAGGCGGATTAGAACCTCGGGTCGATTGGCGTCAAAATGTTTACCACTATGAATAATTTGGGTTTTCCGTAATTTTGTGGCTTATCAACCAGACGTTTAGTAAACAAGGCAGGCTATTCGCACTTAAAGGGATAGTTCACCCAAAAACAAAAGTTGTATGTGTATCTGCTCCCCCCCAGGGCATCAGAGATGTAGGTGTGTTTGTTTCTTCAGTAGAACACAAATGCAGATGTTTAACTCCAGCCGCTGCAGTGTGATAGTCGTATGATGATGTCAATGGGGATATTTTAGAGTATGAGAGCAATGAGAGTAAAAACACACACACATGCGAATCCTTATTAAACCCTGCGGCTCGTAGCCACACATTGATGTCTGAAGACACGAAACCATCGGTTTCTGAGAGAAACCCAACAGTATTTATGTTATTTTTTTACCTCTTATCAGACGAATGTCATCTAGTATTCCCAGCGCCATAACTTCCGGCGAATAAGGTCAAAATACTGGCGCGATCAAAGATATATATACGTAGATGCCTCATTCGACCGATCCGCGCAGGCACTAATGAGGAATCTATGTATATATCTATGACCGCGCCGGTATTTTGACCTTATTCGCCGGAAGTGATGGCGCGGGGACGGCTGATGCAGAGACATAGAAAAAAATGAATATGGATATTTTTCCTACACAAACGCATCGATTCGCTTCAGAAGGCCTTTATTAACACCCCGGAGCCGCGTGGAGCAGTTATATGACACACAGATGCACTTTTATGGACTTCAAAAACAGAGCAACTATTACTGCTATTATAAAGCTTGGATTAGCCAGAACATTTTTAATATAACTCGTCTGAAAGAAGAGTAAATCATGGGCTAATTTTCATTTTTGGGTGAACTATCCCTTTAATGTAAATGTACAATTCTCCTGGGGGTCATTTTTTGCGGTTACACAACTGAGATTTGAGCAGACAAAGGGAAGCTCTAGAGCAAATAACGTTCTAACATTCTCCAGAACATCTTTTGTGTTCCACAGAGGATAGACAGTTATATTGTTGTATGTTGGTTGCTAGAATACACTAACAACAGGCGATCGCTTGGATGAATGATTGAACTGGTGCTTTCCTGCAGGCTCTTCATGGCCGTATGTCGGGTCAGATGGAGCGGGACCTCCGTGTGGATCTGGGCTTCCGGGGCATGCCGATGACCGAGGAACAGAGGAGGCAGTTCAGCCCCGGCCCTCGCACTACCATGTTCCGTATCCCAGAATTCAAGTGGTCGCCCATGCATCAGCGCCTTCTCACGGACCTGCTGTTCGCCCTGGAAAGTGACGTGCACATGTGGAGGAGGTGTGAGGGTTTGGTTTTCAGAAAGTCTTGAGTTGGTCCTGGAAAAACTTCCCTGACTCCTGTCCCTATCAGTAAATCCTGAGTGAGAAGCAGGGGCGCTTCTAGGAGTTTCGGTAACACTTTATTTTAAGGATCAGACATTAGGCACGAATTAATGACTAATAACTGCATTAGTAAGTAACTAGTTATGTACTTGTGTGCCATTACAAGCTATTTATAAGGCCTTTATTGGCTGTTGTCTTATTTTTGTCTTATAGCCCCTTTATACTTGTTTCTGTCCTAACAATGTACTAATTAGCTAAAAATAAAACAAACTAATAGCTTGTATTGTGCCAATTACACACTTTATAAGTTCCCAGTACACTGTGTGAATGTGTGCCTTATAAGTATGAAATAAATATAGAATGGCCATTTCAACACAGACATTTACATTTGCAGAGAAACACTGTCTTTCAAGCAATTGTTCTATGCTAACAAATTATTTATTACTTAAATATTCCCTTTATTAATGGGTAACAAGCACATTTATCACTAATTTATCACTAATAAATGCAATATTACTTCAGATTATGTTCCCTATTCTAAAGTAAACATTTGCTGTTTTCCAATAAGAAAAGAGAATAAAAACATAAAAACAATAAACACTGAGTTGTTCACTGCAATATTACATGTCTCTTTTCTTATTTGAAAACAGCAAATGTTTACTTTAGAATAGGGAACATAATCTTGTTACTCATTAATAAAGGGAATATTTAAGTAATAAATCATTTGTGAGCATAGAACAACTGCTTGAAAGACAGTGTTTCTCTGCAAATGTAAATGTCTGTGTTGAAATGCCCATTCTATATTTATTTCATACTTATAAGCCACACATTCACACAGTGTACTGGGAACTTATAAAGTGTGTAATTGGCACAATACAAGCTATTAGTTTGATTTATTTTTAGCTAATTAGTACATTGTTAGGACAGAAACAAGTATAACGGGGCTATAAGACAAAAATAAGACAACAGCCAATAAAGGCCTTATAAATAGCTTGTAATGGCACACAAGTACATAACTAGTTACTTACAAATGCAGTTATTAGTCATTAATTCGTGCCTAATGTCTGATCCTTAAAATAAAGTGTTTCCGGAGTTGCATTTTAGGGCGGCTCAGCCCCCAGTAAGGATATGAAAGAAAAAAAAATTGGTAACACTTTAGTTTAGGGTCCAATTCTCACTATTAACTAGTAGCTTATTAGTATGCATATTAGGATATTGGCTGTTTATTATTACCTATAAAGCAAATATGAATGCCATATTCTGCATGACCATATTTGACATCCCTTAATCATACAGTGTAGGCAGGTTTATAATCACTGAGATCCCAAATGTGAGGCTGGGGGGGTTTGGGGGGCATCGCCCCTCGAGAATATTTTGATTTCTATGATCTACATTTGTGCATTTTAAAATGTTCTGAACGCCAAAAAAATAGATAACAATAGCTTGAAAACCATGTCAGTGGGCAGATATGACTGATAAAGTTTTTCCATTTTCGTCAGTGAAGACAGTAAACACACGTTTAACTGATATTTATATGTTTTATGAATCATTTTTGTAGACATGCTAATTTACTGAAGGCTAACAGGAAAGCTAGGTGACCAAATGTATTACATCAATTCACAATATGCACACATTCATTACTAATCTTATGCCCAATACAGGCTTATTTACTGAGAGCTACACATGGAATTATTAAATGTACAATATGCACACAATTCTTGTTTGTTAATTAAATCATAAATGACATTACATAGGCCTATTTCAATTCAAAAGTTGATTAATTTGCCTGAATATTTGTGTCATTTGTTTAACATTTCTGACTTAAAGAAGCAGCTGTCAGATATGAACGTTTAGTTTGGCTCTCACTTGACGTCGAGTCGTGCTGCTGAAATCCCTATGGCTCCGCCTCAGCAGCATCTGTGCGTAAAGCCCGCCTAAAAAGTGACGTCCATGATGAGAAGAATCGTGTTCCAGGACCAACAACAAGGATGTCTTTTGTGTTACTACACTGAAAAGATGTTGTACACTTTTGAGAAGCTCTTGCCTCACTGCTGTCTTTCTTGGTTCTCTCTCTCTCAGCCACTCGACGAAATCTGTCATGGACTTCGTAAACAGCAACGAGAACATTATATTTGTCCACAACACCATCCACCTCATATCTCAGATGGTTGATAACATCATTATAGCGTGTGGTGGGATCCTGCCCTTGCTCTCTGCTGCCACCTCCCCATCTGTAAGTGGCACGTTCACATTACTACAACATCTTTGAATTATAAAAACACTTTTTTGGGGTTGGAACATTCAGAGCAGGGGGTACAAACTTTTTTAAAAGGGGGCCAGATTCGATGTTGTGGACATACCCGGGGGCCGGTCCCTTTTCTATTTTATATATATATATATATATATATATATATATATATATATATATATATATATATATATATATATATATATATATATATATATATATATATATATAAATAAATAAATAAATTAAATTGTCTAAATGAATTGAGTTTTTGCTTGAAACAAACTAAATTATCTGTCAATGTATTAGAAAAATAATCTTGTTTGTTTGGGACAGATTCCAAACAGAAACATTATTTCTCTCATCCCGTTGGCTGATATATTTGCTTGTTTTAACTAAAAACTCTCTTCATTTTATTGTATTTTCCAGAAAATAAGAAAAACGATCTAATGTCATTTAACTTATCTAGTAAATGCATCTTGATTTAAGAATTTTTAGATATATTTATACTAGAAACAAGACAAAAATACTAAATGACAGCATTTTTCGCAGTGCACACAAAAAGTAAAAAAGATTCTATATCTAGAATGGCTTTATGGTATTTAGTCTATAAACTTGCACAAAACTGCAAGTTTAGGACAAAAATAGTCTGCAATTTGGCCTTTATTACTAATTTAATACATGTCTACATTACAAATGAAATAAAGTTAGAAAGTAACCTACATTTCTAACAAATTACCACACTTAAAGGTAGTGTTACCACAGTAAATCCATGATAAATGTTGGAGAATTGTTGTTTGAAAAGTATTTTAAATAAATCGGCGTAGTGTTTCTCCTGATTTGCAGGTTAGTGTTGTTGATTAAGTCAGCGCTGTTTAACTGGATTTAAATTAAACCAAATCACAGAGAGATTCGCAGCTCGTACCGGAGACCTCTGCCCCGAACTCCAACGCTTCTCACGGGCTGTTTAGTGGGCGCGTGATCGAGACGATCGAGACACTCAGCAAATAAACACATTTGTTCAGAGTCAGAGCTCGCGAGTTGCGCACATAGACAATAGGTTGCGCAGAGCACAAGCAGCGCTGTTTCGTTCTGCTTTTGGCGCTGTTTCGTTCCGCTTTTGGCGCCGTTTCGTTCTGCTTTTGGCGCTGTTTCGTTCCGCTGTTGGCGCCGTTTCGTTCCGCTTTTGGCGCCGTTTCGTTCCGCTTTTGGCGCTGTTTCGTTCCGCTGTTGGCGCCGTTTCGTTCTGCTTTTGGCGCTGTTTCGTTCCACTGTTGGCGCCGTTTCGTTCCGCTTTTGGCGCTGTTTCGTTCCGCTTTTGGCGCTGTTTCGTTCCGCTTTTTGGCGCTGTTTCGTTCTGCTTTTGGCGCTGTTTCGTTCCGCTTTTTGGCGCTGTTTCGTTCCGCTTTTGGCGCTGTTTCGTTCCGCTTTTTGGCGCTGTTTCGTTCCGCTGTTGGCGCTGTTTCGGTCCGCTGTTGGCGCTGTTTCGTTCCGCTTTTGTCGCTGTTTCGTTCCGCTGTTGGCGCCGTTTCGTTCCGCTTTTGGCGCCGTTTCGTTCCGCTGTTGGCGCCGTTTCGTTCCGCTTTTGGCGCCGTTTCGTTCCGCTTTTGGCGCTGTTTCGTTCCGCTGTTGGCGCCGTTTCGTTCTGCTTTTGGCGCTGTTTCGTTCCGCTGTTGGCGCCGTTTCGTTCCGCTTTTGGCGCTGTTTCGTTCCGCTTTTGGCGCTGTTTCGTTCCGCTTTTTGGCGCTGTTTCGTTCTGCTTTTGGCGCTGTTTCGTTCCGCTTTTGGCGCTGTTTCGTTCCGCTTTTTGGCGCTGTTTCGTTCCGCTGTTGGCGCTGTTTCGGTCCGCTGTTGGCGCTGTTTCGTTCCGCTTTTGTCGCTGTTTCGTTCCGCTGTTGGCGCCGTTTCGTTCCGCTTTTGGCGCCGTTTCGTTCTGCTTTTGGCGCTGTTTCGTTCCGCTGTTGGCGCCGTTTCGTTCCGCTTTTGGCGCTGTTTCGTTCCGCTTTTGGCGCTGTTTCGTTCCGCTTTTTGGCGCTGTTTCGTTCTGCTTTTGGCGCTGTTTCGTTCCGCTTTTTGGCGCTGTTTCGTTCCGCTTTTGGCGCTGTTTCGTTCCGCTGTTGGCGCTGTTTCGTTCCGCTGTTGGCGCTGTTTCGGTCCGCTGTTGGCGCTGTTTCGTTCCGCTTTTGGCGCTGTTTCGTTCCGCTTTTTGTCGCTGTTTCGTTCCGCTTTTGGCGCTGTTTCGTTCCGCTGTTGGCGCTGTTTCATTCCGCTTTTGGCGCTGTTTCGTTCCGCTGTTGGCGCTGTTTCGTTCCGCTTTTTGGCGCTGTTTCGTTCTGCTTTTGGCGCTGTTTCGTTCCGCTTTTTGGCGCTGTTTCGTTCCGCTGTTGGCGCTGTTTCGGTCCGCTGTTGGCGCTGTTTCGTTCCGCTTTTGTCGCTGTTTCGTTCCGCTGTTGGCGCCGTTTCGTTCCGCTTTTGGCGCCGTTTCGTTCCGCTTTTGGCGCTGTTTCGTTCCGCTGTTGGCGCCGTTTCGTTCCGCTTTTGGCGCTGTTTCGTTCCGCTTTTGGCGCTGTTTCGTTCCGCTGTTGGCGCCGTTTCGTTCCGCTTTTGGCGCTGTTTCGTTCCGCTTTTGGCGCTGTTTCGTTCCGCTTTTTGGCGCTGTTTCGTTCTGCTTTTGGCGCTGTTTCGTTCCGCTTTTTGGCGCTGTTTCGTTCCGCTTTTGGCGCTGTTTCGTTCCGCTGTTGGCGCTGTTTCGGTCCGCTGTTGGCGCTGTTTCGTTCCGCTTTTGGCGCTGTTTCGTTCCGCTTTTTGTCGCTGTTTCGTTCCGCTGTTGGCGCTGTTTCGTTCCGCTTTTGGCGCTGTTTCGTTCCGCTTTTGGCGCTGTTTCATTCCGCTTTTGGCGCTGTTTCGTTCCGCTGTTGGCGCTGTTTCGTTCCGCTGTTGGCGCTGTTTCGTTCTGCTTTTGGCGCTGTTTCGTTCCGCTTTTTGGCGCTGTTTCGTTCCGCTTTTTGTCGCTGTTTCGTTCCGCTTTTGGCGCTGTTTCGTTCCGCTTTTGGCGCTGTTTCGTTCCGCTGTTGGCGCTGTTTCATTCCGCTTTTGGCGCTGTTTCGTTCCGCTGTTGGCGCTGTTTCGTTCCGCTTTTTGGCGCTGTTTCGTTCTGCTTTTGGCGCTGTTTCGTTCCGCTTTTTGGCGCTGTTTCGTTCCGCTTTTTGGCGCTGTTTCGTTCCGCTGTTGGCGCTGTTTCGGTCCGCTGTTGGCGCTGTTTCGTTCCGCTTTTTGGCGCTGTTTCGTTCTGCTTTTGGCGCTGTTTCGTTCCGCTTTTTGGCGCTGTTTCGTTCCGCTTTTTGGCGCTGTTTCGTTCCGCTGTTGCCGCTGTTTCGGTCCGCTGTTGGCGCTGTTTCGTTCCGCTTTTTGGCGCTGTTTCGTTCTGCTTTTGGCGCTGTTTCGTTCCGCTTTTGGCGCTGTTTCGTTCCGCTTTTTGGCGCTGTTTCGTTCCGCTGTTGGCGCTGTTTCAGTCCGCTGTTGGCGCTGTTTCGTTCCGCTTTTGGCGCTGTTTCGTTCCGCTTTTTGTCGCTGTTTCGTTCCGCTTTTGGCGCTGTTTTGTTCCGCTTTTTGGCGCCGTTTCGTTCTGCTTTTGGCGCTGTTTCGTTCCGCTTTTTGGCGCTGTTTCGTTCCGCTTTTTGGCGCTGTTTCGTTCTGCTTTTGGCGCTGTTTCGTTCCGCTTTTTGGCGCTGTTTCGTTCCGCTTTTGGCGCTTTCGTTCCGCTGTTGGCGCTGTTTCGTTCCGCTTTTGGCGCTGTTTCGTTCCGCTGTTGGCGCTGTTTCGTTCCACTGTTGGCGCCGTTTCGTTCCGCTTTTGGCGCTGTTTCGGTCCGCTGTTGGCGCTGTTTCGTTCCGCTTTTGTCGCTGTTTCGTTCCGCTGTTGGCGCCGTTTCGTTCCGCTTTTGGCGCCGTTTCGTTCCGCTGTTGGCGCCGTTTCGTTCCGCTTTTGGCGCCGTTTCGTTCCGCTTTTGGCGCTGTTTCGTTCCGCTGTTGGCGCCGTTTCGTTCTGCTTTTGGCGCTGTTTCGTTCCGCTGTTGGCGCCGTTTCGTTCCGCTTTTGGCGCTGTTTCGTTCCGCTTTTGGCGCTGTTTCGTTCCGCTTTTTGGCGCTGTTTCGTTCTGCTTTTGGCGCTGTTTCGTTCCGCTTTTTGGCGCTGTTTCGTTCCGCTTTTGGCGCTGTTTCGTTCCGCTTTTTGGCGCTGTTTCGTTCCGCTGTTGGCGCTGTTTCGGTCCGCTGTTGGCGCTGTTTCGTTCCGCTTTTGTCGCTGTTTCGTTCCGCTGTTGGCGCCGTTTCGTTACGCTTTTGGCGCCGTTTCGTTCTGCTTTTGGCGCTGTTTCGTTCCGCTGTTGGCGCCGTTTCGTTCCGCTTTTGGCGCTGTTTCGTTCCGCTTTTGGCGCTGTTTCGTTCCGCTTTTTGGCGCTGTTTCGTTCTGCTTTTGGCGCTGTTTCGTTCCGCTTTTTGGCGCTGTTTCGTTCCGCTTTTGGCGCTGTTTCGTTCCGCTGTTGGCGCTGTTTCGTTCCGCTGTTGGCGCTGTTTCGGTCCGCTGTTGGCGCTGTTTCGTTCCGCTTTTGGCGCTGTTTCGTTCCGCTTTTTGTCGCTGTTTCGTTCCGCTTTTGGCGCTGTTTCGTTCCGCTGTTGGCGCTGTTTCGTTCCGCTTTTTGGCGCTGTTTCGTTCCGCTGTTGGCGCTGTTTCGTTCCGCTTTTTGGCGCTGTTTCGTTCTGCTTTTGGCGCTGTTTCGTTCCGCTGTTGGCGCTGTTTCATTCCGCTTTTGGCGCTGTTTCGTTCCGCTGTTGGCGCTGTTTCGTTCCGCTTTTTGGCGCTGTTTCGTTCTGCTTTTGGCGCTGTTTCGTTCCGCTTTTTGGCGCTGTTTCGTTCCGCTTTTGGCGCTGTTTCGTTCCGCTTTTGGCGCTGTTTCGTTCCGCTGTTGGCGCCGTTTCGTTCCGCTTTTGGCGCTGTTTCGTTCCGCTTTTGGCGCTGTTTCGTTCCGCTTTTGGCGCTGTTTCATTCCGCTTTTGGCGCTGTTTCGTTCCGCTGTTGGCGCTGTTTCGTTCCGCTGTTGGCGCTGTTTCGTTCTGCTTTTGGCGCTGTTTCGTTCCGCTTTTTGGCGCTGTTTCGTTCCGCTTTTTGTCGCTGTTTCGTTCTGCTTTTGGCGCTGTTTCGTTCCGCTTTTTGGCGCTGTTTCGTTCCGCTTTTTGGCGCTGTTTCGTTCCGCTGTTGGCGCTGTTTCGGTCCGCTGTTGGCGCTGTTTCGTTCCGCTTTTTGGCGCTGTTTCGTTCCGCTTTTGGCGCTGTTTCGTTCCGCTTTTGATGCTGTTTCGTTCCGCTTTTTGGCGCTGTTTCGTTCCGCTTTTGATGCTGTTTCGTTCCGCTTTTTGGCGCTGTTTCGTTCCGCTTTTGATGCTGTTTCGTTCCGCTTTCTGGCGCTGTTTCGTTCCGCTTTTGATGCTGTTTCGTTCCGCTTTTTGGCGCTGTTTCGTTCCGCTTTTTGGCGCTGTTTCGTTCCGCTTTCTGGCGCTGTTTCGTTCCGCTTTTGACGCTGTTTCGTTCCGCTTTTTGGCGCTGTTTCGTTCCGCTTTTTGGCGCTGTTTCGTTCCGCTTTTTGGCGCTGTTTCGTTCCGCTTTTTGGCGCCGTTTCGTTCTGCTTTTTGGCGCTGTTTCGTTCCGCTTTTTGGCGCTGTTTCGTTCCGCTTTTGGCGCTGTTTCGTTCCGCTTTTTGGCGCTGTTTCGTTCCGCTTTTTGGCGCTGTTTCGTTCCGCTTTTGGCGCTGTTTCGTTCCGCTTTTTGGCGCTGTTTCGTTCCGCTTTTGGCGCTTTCGTTCCGCTGTTGGCGCTGTTTCGTTCCGCTTTTGGCGCTGTTTCGTTCCGCTTTCTGGCGCTGTTTCGTTCCGCTTTTGATGCTGTTTCGTTCCGCTTTTTGGCGCTGTTTCGTTCCGCTTTTTGGCGCTGTTTCGTTCCGCTTTCTGGCGCTGTTTCGTTCCGCTTTTGACGCTGTTTCGTTCCGCTTTTTGGCGCTGTTTCGTTCCGCTTTTTGGCGCTGTTTCGTTCCGCTTTTTGGCGCTGTTTCGTTCCGCTTTTGACGCTGTTTCGTTCCGCTTTTTGGCGCTGTTTCGTTCCGCTTTTTGGCGCTGTTTCGTTCCGCTTTTGACGCTGTTTCGTTCCGCTTTTTGGCGCTGTTTCGTTCCGCTTTTTGCCGCTGTTTCGTTCCGCTTTTGACGCTGTTTCGTTCCGCTTTTGGCGCTGTTTCGTTCCGCTTTTGGCGCTGTTTCGTTCCGCTTTTGGCGCTGTTTCGTTCCGCTTTTTGGCGCTGTTTCGTTCCGCTTTTTGGCGCTGTTTCGTTCCGCTTTTGACGCTGTTTCGTTCCGCTTTTTGACGCTGTTTCGTTCCGCTTTTTGGCGCTGTTTCGTTCCGCTTTTGGCGCTGTTTCGTTCCGCTTTTGGCGCGGTTTCGTTCCGCTTTTTGACGCTGTTTCGTTCCGCTTTTGGCGCGGTTTCGTTCCGCTTTTTGACGCTGTTTCGTTCCGCTTTTGGCGCGGTTTCGTTCCGCTTTTTGACGCTGTTTCGTTCCGCTTTTGGCGCGGTTTCGTTCCGCTTTTTGACGCTGTTTTGTTCCGCTTTTGGCGCGGTTTCGTTCCGCTTTTTGACGCTGTTTCGTTCCGCTTTTGGCGCGGTTTCGTTCCGCTTTTTGACGCTGTTTCGTTCCGCTTTTGGCGCGGTTTCGTTCCGCTTTTTGGCGCTGTTTCGTTCCGCTTTTGGCGCGGTTTCGTTCCGCTTTTTGACGCTGTTTTGTTCCGCTTTTGGCGCGGTTTCGTTCCGCTGTTGGCGCTGTTTCGTTCCGCTTTTGGCGCGGTTTCGTTCCGCTTTTTGACGCTGTTTTGTTCCGCTTTTGGCGCGGTTTCGTTCCGCTTTTTGACGCTGTTTCGTTCCGCTTTTGGCGCGGTTTCGTTCCGCTTTTTGACGCTGTTTCGTTCCGCTTTTGGCGCGGTTTCGTTCCGCTTTTTGACGCTGTTTCGTTCCGCTTTTGGCGCGGTTTCGTTCCGCTTTTTGACGCTGTTTCGTTCCGCTTTTGCCGCTTTTTCCCTGGCCTAAAATCTTGTACTGCCACCTTGCGTTGACATCGTGAAACTGCACGATTTGTAAATTATCCGTGGCGGGCCACATATAATAAATTTGAATAGACAAGCTGCGGGCCGTTTGAAATTCATCCCCGGGCCGCATTTGGCCCGCAGGCCGGACTTTGGACACCCCTGGTTTAGAGTCCCTGAATATCGTCATGCGTGTCTCATCTTACACTGATGAGATGGACGTGTTTCAACACTCCAGATCAGTGTTTGCTCCACACATCCTCGAATGCTCTAGTTTTGCCGCTTTCTTCTCCCGTGTTGTTTGCCCTCTTTCCTGCAGCCTAACCTTTTTCTTTCTGGCAAACGTTCTTACAGCTTTATCTGAAATGTCCTGACTCCTTTTGTTGTCTGTATTGTCTCTAATTCCTTTCTTCCCCCTTCTCTTTAATTCTCTGTTTCTCTCTTTTTGTTTTGCATGTACAGAGTTCTAAGGTTAGTGCGAACCCTGTAAGTTCCAGTTTATTTATTCTTCTCTAAAGTTCACAGTATTTATTTTTAACGTTACGTTTTAATATCACTAACTTCACAGGTTTAAAATGTACGCTCCATTTCAGACCATGTTCATCCGTTTGTGTATGAAAGTTGCTCATGTTGTGCTGACCAACGGTTTTTAGAGATATCAGAAGTTTTTAGTTGTATAGAAATGTTAGGATAATTACTGTGCTCTTATAAGTGTCCAATAATTAGTGAGTAGCATCAGGTCATGTGATTTCAAAATGTTAGTGAACATGATTTGTTCAAAAGTTCATGTCTTTGTGTATAACGCTACAAAACGAACTGAATGCACCTTGAGATTATTGAGATTAACTCATTTACGGTACTCTATACACCGGTCAGGCATAACATTATGACCGGTGAGTATTAGGCAGCAAGTGAACATTTGATGTGTTACAATATTAGGTGATGATGTTATGCCTGACCGGGGTCTTTAAGGGGTCATATCTGATAAAAGCAGCTCATCGCACCTCCCATATGTTCGTGTTTCATCATCATGTCTGTAAGTCACGACATACACTGATATTAAACCGCATTATCTCTGAACACACACCCGTGCGGTGTTACCCCGGCTCTACCGGTCCACTAATGAGGCTCTTCACTGAATGTCAACTTCATTTCTTCCCCTCTGTGTTGGTCATAAAGACACGGGGAGGTTCTTGCTTACAGAAAGGGGCAAAAAGCAATGAAGTTAATAGCCTGCCAGGAAGCTCTGGCGCAGGGGCCGAGGTGGGTCGAGCTGTCGCTCCTATACATACCCACAATGCACTGCTGCGGGACCTCTTCATCCAGCACTATTATGTCTCCCAGCAACGAGCATGTTCCCAGTTTTCAACATCAAGTGTCATTTTCAGGGGTCTGTGGGAGTAGTTCATCTCTCCATCACTCTGTTTAAAAGTTATTTTTCTAAAAGAGGCTTTTCAAAGAGTTTAAAAGCGTATTTGCCTCTGTGTAAAGCGTCTTTATCCCTCTGGTGCTCTTTGGTTGTCTTCCCGCTCATGAGTGACCGGACACTAGGGCTGTGCGATACTGAAGAAAAATGCGATATGCAATACCTTGTTAAATAATGCGATATTCGGTATGCGATACGATTAAGTGTGTAAAATCTATTTAAATTATATTTTAAAAAAATATTGAAAAACTGAGAATGATACCATTTATGTGTTTCACATTCTTTCTGGGGAAAGAAAGCATCGCTGCAACTTCTGAAAGTGACCAGCAGCGTTTTAGCAAAAAACAGTGTCACAAATCTGAGTTTAACATCAATGTAAACAAACAAAAATGTAATGCCAATATTTAAATGCCAAAAACTCTTTACTTGACTTGGTAATATATAGTTATGTCAACCTCTCTCTCTCACCGCCATCTTGACACAACTGTGTGTGTATTTGACAGTTCGAGTGTGTAACAAGACACGAAACAAAACTGAAGGATCACACGCTTTCAGAGAAGCGGCTTGTGCGCACGTTTCGGTGTGTGTGTGTGTGTCAGACAGCGCGAGACTGCAAGGAGCCTTGTGCGCACGTTTCGGTGTGTGTGTGTGTGTCAGACAGCGCGA
>CM042259.1:667560-672560 GCA_023566225.1 Romanogobio albipinnatus | reverse complement strand
CACACTGCACACTACAAATCTAGGGCCCTATTTTAACGATCTGCATTTCTGAAACCACTTCTGCTAATTTAACGACGGTCTGCGCGCCAGGGTTGATTCTGACAGCATATTTTGATTTAGTTTTAGTCATAGTCTTTTGACTAAAATGCCATTTACTTTTAGTCACCTGAATTTTAGTCATAGTTTTAGTTTTAGTCAACTAATTCTAATGAGTTTAGTTCAATTGTTATACATTAAGCATTTAAGCTCCATTTAATTTTGACATCATTTTGTTTTTGACATTAAAAATACACGAAAGAGCTCAATTCACTTTTTTGTTTTTTGTTTTTTAAACATCTATATAGTTTTTATAACTCTGTATTTCTGTTTTAGTCAGTAGGCCATATCAGGTTAAGCTAAAGCTTCAAATAAGTTTATTTTTTTAATTTCAGTTAACATTTATTTAATTTCAACTAATGAAGATTTTTTTAATGGTTTTAGTGAACTATTATAACCCTGATGCTTTATTGAATATGTGTCAAATACTGGTCTTTCCTCCTGAATATGAATTAAATGGGAATTAAATTAAATTCAGTTTATTGTGTAAGCAAAAACGAATATATAATGCGTGACTTTTGATTATAAACCAGCTGGAAATACAGCGGGACTCTTATTTTGAAATGTCTGCGCCTCTATTGCAGTTGCAGGAGCTCATTCAAGTTCAGATGAGGAGATAAATATGCATCATTACAACCGTCTAAAACACATTACTATATAAACATGGTGAAGTAAACATTATTGATCAGCATTAGTTCATCAACAATAGTCTGGCATGAGTGTGTGTGATTGATTGAGCCGCTCTGGAGCTGGATTGGGGGTGTGTGAGCCTGTAGGCCGTGTGTTCTCCAGCGGTTAGATCAGATCACATGAGCTCATCTGTGACACAGGACATCAGTTCTGACCCCATCTCTGCCCTAATCGCCCCTCACTAACATTCGTCTCGTTTTTATTTGTTGACGAAAATGACAGTAGATTTTCCTCATAGTTTTAGTCATCCAACACTAGTTTTATTTAGTTATCGTCTCGTTCTCGTCAGTGGAAAAAGGTTGTGGTCGGCTCATGGTCCAAAAGGGTCGTCCCTCGTCTCTTCATGAGTCATGGGTGTGTTTTGGGCGTCTCATCTCCCTTTCCCTTTAAAAGCCAGTTGAGCTGCACCATGAGAGGATTCACTGTTGACATGAGGAGTACAGACATGATCGGTTTAAACACACGTGTGTATCGCCACGACTGGTTAAATAAGTCGCCAATGTCATTGGTCATTACTGCAAATAGATCAGACATGCAGTGACTATCATTATGACATGTTGGCATTTTTGTCTTTATGTACACAATAATCTTTTACATTGCAATCCTTTTATTTGTAATATTTGGCGTGTGTGTGCTGTTGCTTTTAATTATAAACGTCCCTGTGTGTGTGTGTAATAATCAGTGTGTGTGTGTTGTGCTCCTCCTATAGGCTCATTTCACTAACACACTCTTTAAATAACACACAAATACTGCACTATTGACTTTAGAGCAGGTGTGTGTGTGCGTGCGTGCGTGCGTGCGTGCGTGCGTGCGTGCGTGCGTGTGTGCGTCCGTGCGTGCGTGTGTGTGTGTAGAGCAGGTGTGTGTGTGTGTGTGTGTGTGTAGAGCAGGTGTGTGTTGGTCAGGGGTCTTCAGTTCCTCACAATAGCAGCTCCAGCAATGCTCCTGATCACACCTGCGGCCCGTTTCAGAAAGGAGGTGAAGTGAAAACTCTGAGTAGGTTAACACTGAATTAAGGGAAACTCTGGGTTTTCTGTTTCAGAAGGGGAGGTATGTCAAACCCGAGAAAGCAGGGTAAGTCAAGCCCGTTTCTGTATCTTACTCTGTGAACCTAACCTGGTCAGGAGCAGCTCTTCTCTGGTAAACCCAGAGTTTCTTTCAGTCTCCTCCCCTTTTTAAAGCGCCAGCGGTGTTTAAATTCTTAATTCATTCATTCAAACGCCACAAATATGTGTTTTTTGGTCGTATTTCAAGTACAAATATCAAAAGATTATGAATTGAATCTAAATCTAAAGTAAGCGAAGTTTACTTAAAGCAAATGAAATGATCTGCCACTTGACAAAAATACACAGTAAGAAAAGCCTTCAGTGCAGGAACAGTCCTTTTCTACAGGATCCTGACGTTCACTTGATAAACCTCTAGAAGTATCCCTAATAATTAGAATTTCCTTTGGGATTTCCAGTGGTTGGGCGCATTGATGACACTCATATTCCCATCATCACACTTTCTGAAAACGGATTACTGTATGGGATGGAAGGATCAGATGGAGTACGAGATGCATGCCATAACCACCAGCAGCTGTTAAATATGTTTTTATGGTCATCTTTATTTTCTACAAATACTTTATTCTTTTTCCTGTGGGATGTTAATATTCTTCCTCCATCTCCTCTTCATCTGTCAGTGGTGCTGGTGTTTGGCTGGCCGGAGTAGAAGTCAAATGTTTATGTCATTACCATAATTAATAACCGGTGGGATCAGAGAACATTTCATCATGTGAAGAGAGCACAGACCCTTTTCACATATTTCCGGGTTTCCGAAGCTGAAGTCGTCATAGTTGGGTTCACTTTTATAGCGGTGAATGAGAAATATTTTTTTTGTGTCCCCATCCATTTCATAGAATGATGATTTATTTTCATGGGAGTAACTTTTTTTTGTCTCCTGAATCCTCGCCAAGTCCAACAATACCAGACTTGCCAGGTTTCGGCGTATGGTTTGTGCAGCGTTGTAATTTAGCGCTTTAAAAACATTAGCTGATATCTTCGAAACCACTAATCCGATCGAGACGAAACCAGCGTCAGAAGTTCAGAAACATAGGTCGATAGCTATACGCTAATACCCAAATGTCAAAATATTGATAGTAAGGGGCAGTAAAATCCAATCAAAGTCAGGAGTCAGTCATTTTTCATGTGTTTTTTCATATAAATGTCTATAACTCCAAAACGAAATGAGATATTTTCACCAAAATTGACACACACATGTATGGGCTCACTCTGAGGACACATAAAAAAATTGTAGGATTGTGCCTCTTGGTGGCGCTATAATAGAACAAAACATGAAATTCCCATTGACTACAATGCAGTATTATGATATAATATGCTATACTTTACAAATGAATTGGTGTATCATTACGAAACTTGGTATGCGCCATCAGCACCATGCCTTTAAGTTGCTTAAAAGGTTTCAAAACAGCACCGCCATGTGGTCCATACTTATAATGAAAAGGCCTCTTGAGGCTAGATCTCTGCAATGACACCAATCTTTGCAAACGAGTAACGTCTGCTTTAAAGATATCCCAACGTCTCCTGGTCTCTTCTTCAAACGAGGAAAAGGAAATTCACAACAAAGTCAACTCAGAGTTCAGGTTTAAACTCCGAGTTGGTTGAACCTCCTTACTGAAACGGGCCCCTGGTGTTCAGAGCAGACGCCCATGGGTGATCAGATGAGCAGTGCGCTTGATATTTAAACAACGAGGAGCTGGACGTGAACATGAGACCTGCGTCCGGCTGACACTAGCAGAACACACTTGAAAATCTTAATTATTATTATATATAAAATATTATTATTACAAATGTTTAACTGTGTGTGTGTGTGTGTGTGTGTGTGTGTGTGTGCAAACTGCAGAAAACCCCTCCTCGTTCTCAGATTTGCGTCAGGCCGCCACCCCTCTGGAGGATCTGCCCCTGGAGGCCTCACTGCCCCACACTGACTCGGGCATCGGCGAGGAGCAGGTCACCAGCGCTCTCAACGGCTCCGAGCTGGGCGCGGACGTCATGAGCGAGCTGCTGTGCACGCTGTCGTCGGAGGTGAGGAAGTCCCGCGAGTCCCTGCTGGAGTCGCCTCCTGGCGTGGAGGTTCTGAAGCCGGCCGCGTCCATCTCCAGCATCAGCCAATCCAACAAGGGAATCAATGTGAAGGAGATCCTGAAGAGTTTGGTGGCCGCACCAGTGGAGGGGGCAGAGGCGGGGCCTGAACCCCAGCCGTACCACCCGGACCCCGCCCTGAAGAGAGAAGCTGCGGCGATGCTGCCCATGCAGTTCCACTCGTTTGACAGGTGAGCAGCTCTAGTGTCTACGTCATGTACATGTGCTGTTATGTTTCATACCAACCTTATTAGCACACAAATATGTATAATATACATACTGTATTTCCTACACACATTAGTGAGAGAATGGGCCGTGATCGGTGGCCACCTGTGCAATAAGTCCAAATATTATACTAAATATTCCACGCTCAACTGTTAGTGGGATTAGAACAAAGTGGAAGCCATTGGGAACAACAGCAACTCAGCCACAGAGAGCGGGGTCAGCGCATGCTGAGGGTCACAGAAGTGGCCAACTTTCTGCAGAGTCAAGAGCTCCAGACCTCCAAACTTCTGTGGCCTTCAGATGAGCTCAAGAACAGTGTGTAGAGCTTCATGGAATGGGTTTCCATGGCCGAGCAGCTCATCCAAGCCTTAGTGCAATGCAAAGCGTGGGGTAAAGCGCGCCGCCACTGGACTCTAGAGCAGTGGAGACGTGTTCTCTGAGTGACCAATCACGCTTCTCTGTCTGACAATCCCATGGACGAGTCTGGGTTTGGCGGTCGCCAGGAGAACGGGACTCGCCTGACTGCATTGTGCCAAGTGTAAAGTTTGGTGGAGGGGGGATTATGGGGTGGGGTTGTTTTTCAGGGGTCAGAACTCTTAATGCTTCACCAAGACATTTTGGACAATTTCATGCGCCCATCTTTGCGGGAGCAGTTTGGGGACGGCCCCTTCCTGTCCCAGCATGCCTGCGCTCCAGTGCTCAAAGCTCCGCTCCATAAAGACACGGATGAGCGAGTTTGGTGTGGAGGAACTGGAGTCCTGACCTCAACCCGATAGAACACCTTTGGGATGAATTAGAGCGGAGACTGAGAGCCAGGCCTTCTCGTCCAACATCACAAATGCGCTTCTA